>BQNB010108680.1:0-22910 GCA_026074375.1 Tanacetum coccineum
GCTAAGTATCATACAAATTATTCTTAGTAAAAACTAAAAATTAAACTAATATTAATTCTAAGATTAAAAACTAAAAGATTATACTAAAATTGATCTAAAAGATATAAATGACAAATATGCTTGCTAAATGACTTGAAATGTTCCTTAAGTGTGGGCTTAGGTTTAACGAATTAAAATTCTTAGAAAACAAGTTTCAAGAAATTAAAATGACAAGTAAAATAAAATGCTTAAAAATAAATGACAAGTAATTAAATTGCATTAAAAAGTAAACGACGATATTTAAATTGGAAAATTCTAATGACTTATAATTTTTTAAACCTTTTTAAACCCGCACCTAAATTACAAATCACTAATCACTTAGCAAACACAAGATATCTACTCACTACTCATAATGAAATTCAATTTATTAAACATAAAATAAATCTACACTAAGCATGGCATAAGGCAAACATAAAATGAAATAATAAAATAAAACTATGCTAAGTATTGAAAAGGGATTAGAAAATCGAACCGAATTGAAGACCAACAAGTGAACGAAAACACCCGATTTATTTAGCTAAAACAAATAATCAAATTCGGTCTAGCTAAATAAACCCCGTAAGCTCCACGCCTCATGAGATGACCGGTACCAAAAATTTAAACAACAAACACAAACTGTAAATTCTAGTTATTATAAAACGAATGGGCCAAGGCCCAACAATCAAAATATATTGTTTCAAAAGGATTCTACAAATCAAACGAGTAAAAAGAAACTGTGAAAACATTCCAATAAAACATTAATCGCTCAAAACTAAAAAATGATTTCCTATTAATACGAAACAAAGACTAATATATCAAGCTAAATTTACTCCTTTTTTTTCTTTTGAAAAGCAAGATCGACTCCTAAATAAGCTAAAAACCAATTAAGCTTAGAATAGCTTATACGAATAGCTTATTCGGACCAAAGAGAAGAAAAAGTAAAAAAAAAATTAAAATTAAATAAGCTGAAGCTTATTTTGATTTCATAAGCTAATCCAAAGCTTATTTCTGATCTATAAGCTTAGTTCTATATCGAATAAGCTACAAGAAGGCTTATTCGATTATGAAAATAAGCTACGAACGAATTAAACTAAAACAACTTATTTAGGAAGTAAGCATAAGCTTAACAGCTTATTTATAGGCTTATTTGACGTGGCTTATAAAAGAGTTATAAGATCTATTCGAATAAGCTATGATATGGCTTATTTGAGTACCTTATGAGATCTAAATAAGCTGAGAAAAATAAGCCAGAGATAAGCTTATGTTTGATAAGCTAGAATTAGAAAAAAAAAAGAATAATCCATAATAATTAACACTCTAAAACCAATATCCAAACACTTCTTCATTAATCTCAATAAGCAAAGATCTTGTACAATAAGCTAAAGAAGCTTTTAGAAAAGCTTTACAAAAAAATCTAAAATAAGCTATAATGAAAAAAATAAGCTAAAAAACTATTCTACCAAATTTTTCTAAACTAAAAACTAATGATCCCTCACTGAAATTCGTTACATCTTTAAATAAGAAAAGTGAAGTGAGGGTATAATCGTCTTTTCAGGAGGCCCGCCAATAGGAGGTATAAATCGAGCGGTAAAAGAGACATTTTGCACTGGATGATTGCTTCATCATGAAGCTAATCATTGGCTTGATAACTACCTTGTATACATGAAATTTGGATCCACCAATCGTACGAGAACACGTGGACTAGTGACAATAATGATATGAAATCCTCAAATTGCTGAGCTCTACGTGTCCATCTTATCTCATTAAAACGCATTCTCATTTTCAATCTCTCGACCGTGTATCATTTGATAATAAATAAATGGAGGCCACGTGTCGCGAGATGATTGGCTCAAAAAAATAGTGGAGAGGCATGTGATGCATCCTTGAATTAATTAGAAGGCACATGAGCAACCATTTCATTTCCAGTTCATTTCATTCTGCAACTATAATGGGCCATTTATATGGGCTTAGGCAAAATGGGCTAAAGATAAATATGGGAAGGGACCCTGTCCCAGTAAGTGGTTACGTTGCCACAATAAAATCCGAAGGTACCTTTGGACTCGTTTTTCCGCGCTCTTTCCACTTGTATGCTCGGGGATATTTCACGACTTCATCTTAGCTTGAGTAATAATTAGACTTGACCAAATTGAGCCCGATAATTCCTGTTTTTGCACCGTTTTCAATCCTTTTACCTGCAAGACATAAAAAAATACCAAACAAACATATTTACAATATAATAAAGCATATTTTAGCATTTTTAGTCCAATTAATAGTGTTTTTCGGGTTATAAATGATGTGTATTTTAGCGAACATCAAATTCCCTCACACTAAGCCATTGCTGGTCCCACACGCAATGTAAATAAAACAATACCCGAAAATAAATAATTTTATCCCCTTTTAACTTATGACCCCCTCACAATCAAACAAGAACAGAAAAAGTCCATTAAAAGGTTCAAAAATCATTTAATTCGCAAGCACCCCCGTTTTAACCATTTATTAAATAATAAGAAAAACTAAGATAATAATTTTAATAAAATTTATTTTAAAGGTCTTAAGAATAGGAGTTCGTCATCCTCGATTTTCACAATCCCTAAACTAAGCTTAAAACGAAATTACAGTTAAATATAAGATTAAATGCTATCACTACCCATAAATGTTAATTGTGTAAGTATAAACTTTAACTTTTTACTCCCTTATTCTTAATTTCCTCTAAGGATTTTTTTTATTTTTGGTGACAAATAAATTATGTCCTGATTAAAATAAAATAACCTGGTTTAAACCACAATTAGTTTGAAATCATTTCCTAAAGAGACGATATGGTGAGAATAAGGTCCACATTAAGGTTCTAATTTCGCATGATTTAGGGGTTATCCTTTTTATTTCATCCGCAACAACTCAACTACGAGTCCAGAGACGGAGGCTTTATTTAGATAACCCCGGAGTCGAAATTTGGCTTTATATTTATTATTATTATTATTATTATTATTATTATTACTTTAGAAGGCTGCAACATCGGTTGTGAGCCGGCAAGATGCAGCAAACATATTTCGACCTCGGTAATTTCCTCGACCTTTTAGAAGGCTGCAACATCGGTTGTGAGCCGGCAAGATGCAGCAAACTTTTATCAGTCTTGGATTATTACTATGTGCCTTATTTAGAAGACTACAACATCGGTTGTGAGCCGGCAAGATGCAGTAAACTTTTATCAGCCCACAGTTTTATTATTATTACCTCCACCCTTTAAACGACTGTCACATCGGTATGCGAGCCGACCATGATCCAGAAGTCTTATTTCGGCTTCGGTTTATTACATAACTTATTATTATTAGCCAAATTTCAAGTCATGTGGTCTTTTAACAACTGTCCATCGAGTTATGCGAGCGACGCCGCATTGGTCCAGGAGTCTATTTTTACCCCCCCAAACACTTACAAAACCTTGGATGTGTACCTTACTTTTCCCAGAAAGGATTTCTACGAACGTTGGATTTAAACTAAAGAATCACAAAAACCTAAAGCAAACTTTATTTTTATTCAACAATTATATAGAGTTTTTGTAGTAAGCATCGTGGGACAAAAGCCACAATTATTACCTATATGGAGCTTCTAAAGATTATCCAACTAATCCAACGCTTAGCATCAAACTTATTTTTAACTTATATATTTTGTCCTTTGCAAAATTTTTAAAAGTTAAGCAAAACGCTAAAAGTCTCGATAGCTAAGGGGAGAAAGCTTTTTTAGAGTGTTCTCTAATAAAACTTGTGAATCTCTGTGTGGGGCTGACAGAGTCAAAAAGTCTTAACTAGTTCTACGGGCCTACTTATTACTAACATTTTTTATATTTAATCTAAACTATTACTATTTTAATGTTCTTCATTTTTTTAATATATATCATAATAAATTCGTACAATACAGAATTCTTATATTTTGCGTCAAAACAGGGGCTTGCGTGGGTCTAACACGAATAGACTATGGGCTGACTACCAGGTTGATGCACTTTTTCTAGATTAGGAGACACCTCCAAAACAAGTAGAAATGAGTGGATACATTGGCCATCAATGTTCATAAATATACGGGTTTGTACCCCCTACACTTTAGGACATGTAAAATAGGCCAATGCAAATATAATTTCACGTGGACCTAAGATAGGTGTTAAAAAAAAACAATAGCAGATGATATTTAAATTGATGATACTGGCTTGACTGGATTCCAGTATGATAAATAATAAGCAGTAAAAGGATAGCTAAGGTCCTAGGAATGAGTTGGAGAGAGTGAATTTGAATACTTGTAGAAACGTTCTCACGAATCCCAGGGTCAATAGAAGTCAAATCTCCCAGATCGGGCTCACTCTTAAAATAGAAACATTCATGATCTGGAGGAGATATGATGTAACGAGTTCATCGACGAACTCCTCATGATAAAATTCACTCCTATCGACAGGAGGAAAAGGATTAATCAAAAGATAAAAAATGAACGAATCATATTTAGGAAGAGAAAAATTAGCATGAATAGTGGTACTGCCACTACTCTTCTCTTTAATATGATCGTCATCGAGATTGAAAGCTTCATAATCTGGAAGAGATAAATCAGAACGAGTAGTGGTACTGCCACTACTAATCTCTTCCAAATTAGAGCGAAAAGTTTCAGTTTTGGGCAAAGAATTATCAACGGTATTAGTCTCCTCCAAGAAAAGGTTAAGAGATATGGAGGAAGACTTGGTCATAAAATCAAAAGATGGAGTGGGATTATCTTTTAATGCATCGATCTTAGCAATAAGAAGATTGACATTCAACAATTTTTCACAAAGGATATCGTCTTTGATTGTTAGAAGAATATCATCGTCAATCCCTCTAACTTCCGGGATAACAATCTCAACCACCTCTAAGCTGACGATCTCAGCATCGGGAGGTGATATATCGACATAATCGATGTTCTCATAAGAATTGTCATCACTCAAAAAGTAATCATTGTTGGAATCGATGACAGTTTCAGAATCATCTTTAAGAGTTTCCGAAGGGCGAGGAAAAGCGTTATCATACATCAAATTTTCAATAAAACGGATATCTTCCTTCGGATTGAGGTCGGCTTTAACAATTCCTGGTGTAATTAGAGCGATAAGAGCGAGTTCACTGGCGAACTCCTCGATAAAGAAATCAATCTTAGGAGAAGATATCACGTTATCACGATTAAGCACGGATTCAATCAGACTAGATTCGGCATTAAAATGATCATTACTATTTCTCGGTGGAATTGAAATGATATCATCTAACACCTCATCCTTTTTCGAAGAAAAATCATCATAAATGGGCAAATCACATTCACCTTCGGATATACCATTGGACTCACTTGGGGTATTGACAAGGTCCTCAACACTAGACTTTATTAATTCGTCTGATTCCGTTTCCAGAATAGTGTCGAGATGCTCATCCTCTATTATAAGAGAGTCCGATTTTGGTAAATCAGGAGTGATTGCGGAGGAGAATTTCTTGAGATATTCTTGTGTAGCAAAAGAATACTCATCGTCATCATCATTGTAGCAGATGGGAATCTTCCAATATTGATCTTTAGCTGCTTGATCTTTCGCAATTTGCTTATCTTCTTCCTTCTTTTGCATATATTGACCAACCATATCACAAATGGATGTCATTTGCTCTATGATCTTATTTTGAGAATTTAGAAGCTCATTTTGAGCATTGAAGATTGGGTGATTGACGGTATATTGCGGGGGTTGAAATTGGTCAAAGCCGAAAGAATTAGAATCATAGCAAGAAATTTGCTCATGATAATAGTCTTCATTCATCGGTTGACATTGAAAAGTCTCATGAGGACCCCCGCAATTCTCACAACAAAGATATTGTTGTTGAAAATCATGAAAATATTGCGGGAAATTAAAGTCTTGATTGTAACACGGTTCCGGATAGATAAACGGAACTTGAGGTGTACAATAGTGACCATAACGAGCATCGTTCCCGCAAAATTCACAAGAATACATAGGAGGTTGTGGAGGTGGGTTGAAAACGTTAGGAGAATCATCAACAAAGTTGGGTTTTGAAACGTAAGGTAATGAATTTTCTTTTTCGGAATAGCACGTCGGATCAAAACTTGGCAAAGTTTGTGGGAGCTCATCAATGGTTTGATTGCATGGTTCCGGATTAGAGATAATCGGAGCTTTCGGTGGACAATTATAACCAATATGAGCACCTTTCCCACAAGACTTACAAGTGCATCGTTGACAAAAGATTCCATCTAACGAATCACCACACTCGTAACAACAATTGTGGTTAATTTGTGGAGGACTTTGCGAGGAATTTTCACCGGGGTCCTGTTTGACAACGAATGGCTCTCGAGGAGCATTAACAACGTTGGTATCGTCATCGGATGACTCGTAAGTGTTTAGAAGGTCTTGGTAAATTCCATTTTCATGACAAATTGTAAACCAAACTTCCTTTAATTTCTTTCGCCATAGAGCACATCCTTGACAATTTGGACCTTCAACCGGGTTTCCACACTTCACACAATCCTGAGGGGGTCGTTGAGACGAGTCGGGTGTTTTAGGAACAAGAATCTTGTCTTCAAGACCCCCTTTAGAACAACAATAGTCTGAAGTGTACAAAGCTCCACAAGACGAGCATTCTTTAATCGCATAAAGGGGATTTAAACGATAGTCGAATGACGCCATAAGAATTAAACAATATAGAGGGTTAAGAAAAGAATTAAATGGATAAGAACAAAAAGAAGATTATTTTTGGGTTTTTAGGTTTTTTAAACAATTCATTTTATTAAAGGACAAAATGAGATAAGACAACTTAAACCAATTAATCAACAAGCTTCACGGTAGCTCTTTAAAAGAAAAACGCACAAAGGAGTTTGTTTAACTTTAAAAGGTGAGCCGTACGTCGCAAGTGACACAAAAGGTAAGTTTTTGATCTTTGGTTCGGGAACTTATTAATGGATAATACTTCAGTTGAAAGTATTATATGTTGGTGTTCTTTTACCAACTTGGTAATTTTTATTTCTTTTTATGGACAATGTTTTTATTTTTATTTTTTTTTTGATTTTTCTTGCTTTTATATACTAATAAAAGAAAATGAAAAATATTTTTGTATTTTATATTTTTATAAAGAAAATAACTTCACAAGAAAGGGTCTTCAAGGCTCGAACACAAACAATCCCGTAAAAATCGCTACACCTCTCCCCTGCAGCAGCGCCATTTTGATGTTGTCGTTTTCATACAACGCGGTTATATCAAATAAACCCTCAGATATATAATATATATATTTATAAAATACATATATAATACGTAAGCTAAGTATCATACAAATTATTCTTAGGAAAGAATAATAAGTAATCAACACGGGTATCGTTTTCCTTGGCGAGAGGTGAATGTAAATCTACGTTCAAGTTGTAAATCGAGCTTGATTGTCATTCAAGTTTTTTTTGTTTTGGTTTAAAACTATTTTTGTACTAAAAATTAAACTAATAATAATTCTAAGATTTAAAACTACAAGATTATACTAAAATTAATCTAAAAGATATAAATGACGAAAATGCTTGCTAAATGACGTGAAATGTTCCTTAAGTACGGGCTTTGGTTTAACGAATTTAAATTCTTAAAAAAATAAACAAGTTTCAAGAAATTAAATGACAAGTAAAGTAAAATGCTTTTTAAAATAAATGACAAGTATTTAAATTGCATTAAAAGGAAATGACGGTATGTAAATTGGAAAATTCTAACGACTATTAATTTTTTAAACCTTTTTAAAACCGCACTTAAATTCCAAATCACTAATCACTTAGCAAACACAAGTTATTTACTCACTACTCATAACGAAATTTAATTTAACAAACATAGCATTTAACGACAAAATTAAATCTACACTAAGCATGGCAAAAATCAAATACGCAAATATATTATGGAACGATAAAATATAACTATTCTAAGTATTGAAAAGAAATAAGAAGTAGAACTCGAATGCCGAAACCAAATAGATTATAACCACCCGATCTAATAAACCAAAGAAAATACTCAAGTTTGTCAAACTTAGAATATTCTATCTAGCTTATTAAACCCTTAAGCTCCACGCCATAGTGTTGAACCGAAATCGTCATCACAAAACAAACAAGGTTGAGGCAAATATTAATAAACTAAATCAAACTTTTTAAACTAATTTCTAAACCTTTTTTTTCTTTAAAAAAATGAAAATAGTAAACTTTTTTTTTATAAAATCCGAATTACCAACATTGTTTTAACAAAACAGTTGGGCCAAGCCCATTTTGCTTTCAAAACTAATATGCCAATTTGTTTCAACACTAACTGATAAAACAGAATTAGAAACGAGTAAACAAAAGTTGGAAACGAGTAAACAAAAAAAAACTTTTTCAAACCAATGAAGCTAAAAACGATTTTATATCTAAGTAGTAACAAAAACTTATGAAATAAGCTAAAAGAAATGCTCTCGAAACTAAAAAGTGACTAGGCTTATAAATAAGCCGAGCATATAAGCTCAATGCACTTTTCTTTGCGTTCGAATCGAGCTAATAAATCAATACGCAGAAGATGAAATAAGCTAAAGAAAAGAAAGTTACAATAAGCTAAAACAACAATCCCCTCTCTGAATAAGCCATAAGCTTATCCGAATGAAACAAATAATAAGCCAGAAACTGAGCTTATTAAATAAGCTACTCGAATAAGAAAAAGATATTTTAGAACCGAAATAAGCTAAAGAAGAAACCAAACAAACCTTAAACCACCATCATAAATAAGCTTGAAACAAATCCTTACAATAAGCTAATAAGCTGAGTACAAATCGAAATAAGATAGAAATACAAGACTGAAATAAGCATAATTTAAGCTAACTAATATTTTAGAGTAAAACTAAAAACTACTTCTAAACTAATTTTCTAAAACTAAAAATCTACTACTCCAAAATGAGGGGAGCCCAGTTTTTTCTTTTATGGGGTGTGAGGGGGGGGGGGGGGTTTGTAAATTTCGTCCCATCCGCTCTTTAATAATTTAGCCAATCATAGACTTGTTTCCTCGTACCCTCGGAATGCCACCTTTCTTCATCAAAAAGAACCATTTGATGGATGCCATGTGTTCACTATATCTGCTTACCTCGTACGCAACTTCTCTCGTTCATTAGATCAGTTTTCAATTTTAAAAGAATTGAATTTGAGAAGTATGCATTTGATCCACCACGTGGAGCACTTCCATTCACCAATTTCATACTAGTGCTTAGTCACATGCATGCATTTTGATTTAATATCACCTCACGTGAGGTGATGTCACAGCCATTTTACAAATCATAACTTGGTATATTTGAAAATGATAATGGGCCAAAGATGTTGGGCCTAGATTTATTGGCTGGGCTAGCTTATGAATACATGGGCTGGTCCGGCTCAATTAATGGGTTACGGGTTGGCCCAATAAACAATGAAGGTACCGTTGGACTCGTTTTCTCATGCTCTTTCCAATGGCATGCTCGGAAACATTTCATGACTTCATCTTGATTTTTGAATATTAAGCACTCTTGATCGAAACGAACCCGTAATTACCCGTTTTTGCTCCGTTTTCAATCCTTTTACCTGCAAGACATAAAAATACCAAACAAACATATTTGCAATATAATTAAACATATTTTAGTATTTTTAGTCTGATTTGTAGTGTTATCCAAGGTATAAATGATGTGTGTTTTAGCACACATCATGTATGTCTGTGTTTGAATGATTAATGCAGTTGTTGTAATGAAGTGATGCAATAGGTAGATGTTAGTTGCATATGCGGTTAAATTAGGTCACATGAAGTGTGTTTTATGTGCCAAAAAGAGTATGTGTGTGTTTGAATGCTTAATGTAGTAGTTGTATTGAAGTGATGCAGCAGGGACTTATTTGTGGCGCATGAGTCTAGGTTAGTTTAAGTGCAAAGCATTTTAGTTGTCAAAATGTTTATGTGTGTGTGTTTGTGTGCTATTAATGTATTTGTTGTAATGAATTGATGCAGTAGGGAATAGTATGTGGCGTATGCGTCTAGGTTAATTTACGCGTAGAGCGTTTTAGTTGTCGAAAAGTGTATGCTTGTGTGTTTGTGTGCTAATAATGCATTTGGTCTAATGAAGTAATGCACTAGGCACTTGTCTGTGGTATATAATGCTATGATAGATTATTATACTTGTGGTGTGTTTGACTTGTCGAAATGTTGGGTATGTATTTAAAAAGGTATGATGCAATGTGATCTCATGAAAAGTGAGTGCAGTGGTTTATTTTAAAGGATGATGTTGTTGATCTGTTGATTTTTATGTGTTTGTATGTTGGTTCTTTGTGTGATGAAGTCGAACTTACACTGAGATGGAGTAGGTGGTCAATTATTGTGTAAAGGCTGAATTAGGCTAAGCATAGGTTGCGTTATGGGTGTAAATATGTTTGTATGCTTGGGTTTTTGTGCAATGCACTTGAAATCGATACTAACACAGTAGGTTTATTTACATGTATAGTGTAGTTGGTGTTGTAGGTTCATTAAATTTCTAGTGTAGGAGGATTATTTAAATATTCATGCACAATTATTTACTGCATAACTTGTGCTAAAATATGTTTGTATGCTATATTGTATGGATGATGCACCTGGTTTTAGATTGTGATGCAGTAGCTGATCACTTGTAGCGTATGCGGTTTAGTTAGGCTACATGTAGTTAAACTACATGTGTTTGAAAATTCTTTGTATGTTTGGTTGTTTGTTTAATGCACTTAGTTTTAAATTGTGATGCAGTTGATGTAAAGAAGTGATGCAGTTGATGTAAAGAAGTGACACGGTTGATGCTTTATAATGCATTTTTAATAATGTTACATGTAGAAATGAAGACGAAAATAGCAAACTAAGATAGGATGAATATGCAGTTGATATGGTAAGTTGATATTTTTACTGCTTATAGTGTGCAAGTGTTTTTATTTGTGTTTTTTTTTTATATAGTTTTTAATTAAATGCATCACACACAAAACAATTTATATTTTATTATCTTAGTATAAATTTATCAAGATTAAACATGTATGTTGACTACTTGACGAGGAATAAACTCCCAAGCTTGAATGATATGTTTACCGCAAGGGTCGTTGTATTTTTGAGGAAGAGTTAAAAAAAGAAGACGAGGACGTCAAGCGGAAAATTTGTCTATGTTGCGAGCAAAAGTACACGGACAAATTAGATTCTTACAAAGCATGATATAAGAAAAGGCAAAGTATTAGCATGCGTATAGGCATTCAACAAGTTGCAAATAAGAGATTCTATCATTTAATACCATTGATTCACATAATTGAAAGACTAAATGTGTCAGAGGATTATTGAACACGTAACAATGGATTCATCAGATGGTACATGTAAAATCAATTAAAAAATGTTTTTTATTATATTGGATGTTATACTATGGATCTACCAAATGTTTAAATTAAAAAGTATTGTACATCCCCCCCCTAATGATGAATTGTTCGTGTAATATTAACTAGTTTTGAGTATAGTTGATCATATGGATGAAATAGAATGAACTAAATTATAAATGTGTATTCAAATTAAAAAAAAAAATAAAAAAAAAAAAAAAAAAAATACTAGTGCATCACAGTTTATATAACTGGTGCATTGTAGTGTATACAATTGGTGCATCATAATGTGTATGTCAAGTGCGTTACAATGATGTAAATTTACTGCATCCAAATGTATAAATATACTACATCACAATGTTGTAATTATTTTTAAATTATACTGTATCATATTATTGTTCTACAACATTAAAAAGGCTGATGGACTTGGTGCCTGCTTTTCCCTAAGCAAAAAAATTCACATTACATCTTAGTAAGTATTATATCACCAACCAATTGATATGCCAACTTGATACGTCATAAAAAACATAATCAACATACATGGAGGAAGGTGTGCCCGTCTTCATTTCGCAGATGATGAAAGAGATCACTTATAATTGACTCATTTCTCCCTCCTGTTGCAATTTAAAGCTTGTTATTAGTTTGGTTAGTCTTGTAATTAGCATACGCATATACATCTATTCTTAGTCTCATATATTTCTGACTCATAACTAATAAGCACGTAATATACAATTCTATCTATCTTATATTTTACTTACGGGGAGTTTATTTTAGCCTATTTCTGAGCTTATTTGGCTCATCTTATTCGTTTTTAAGAATTTAAGCCTATATATGGACTTATTAGCTTATTCTAACTTATGTTGACTTTTAATACTATAAAAGCTTTTAAAAGCCAAAGGTAGTGAGCTTACAAAAAGATCAGCAAAACAAAATTCATACATATAGAATACAGATCTAAAATAAAATTTTCTAAATTCACCTTTAATTCAAGTAGACATGTTCAAGATCATAAAACACACAATGATTGGAAATTAGGGCCGAGTGATAACAATGGCTACTGGTTAAGTGAAAACTGGTTGCTCAAAATGGATCTAATGTGATCAATCTCAAACTAGTTTGACGCAGGTCGTCTACTATTATGAATCAATTTTGCCTTATTTAAAAGAAAAAATAGAGTATTGTAGACAATAACTAATCAGTTAGTACATAAATGAGCAACCAAAACTCAAATATAAGATTAACTAATCATTAGACATACCTTTAAAGAGATATTTGACTTCTCGGATCCAATTTCACAAACTGCAAGTGAATTTGATGTATGTTATAATATTAGCAGTTGAAAGGAAAAGTTATAGGATCAATATATGACGTTACTTATTACAGGTCTTAAAGAAACACTATAGGAAAGACAAAAACTAAAATATGAATCTACCTAATAGAGCATTTATCACAACTACTGCATCAATGTTTTAAATCAATTGCATCACATGTTATATCAAGCACATAGGATACACAAAACTAGATTATGCGTAAACTAATAGAACCTTATACAACTACAAGATAAATATTTTAAATAAACTATATCAATTAAAAATTAGAAGAAAAAAACATAATAATGAATATAACAAGCTAAAGTATGTCAAGTCGACTCACTAAAACTTAATAATAACAAAACTTATTGCATCAATGAATTAGAACACTGCATCAAATTAGGTCAACTAAAATTAGGACACATATTTAAATATCAATATCTATACGCACTGAGTTCAATTTTAGTACAGATTATCACATTATGTATGAACATCTAGTGATCAACAGTACGAAACTAGTGCATCAACAATACAAATCAGTGCATAACAGTACGAACTAGTGCATCACCAGTACAAAAAAACTAGTTAGTTGCATCACAGTACGAGATTTGTGCATCATAGTTTAAAATATAAGGTGATATTATCAAATCACTTGGTGTACATGTCATGAGACATGGAGTAGGTATGACTTATTTGAAAAGAAAATGAACTATATAGGGGGGAGATTTTTGTAAAGGGTGGCACGAGTAAAAGAGTCAAAACAAAAATGGGTCAAAAAACAAATTTAAATTCAGATCAAATGGCACAGTTCAAAACAATCTTTCTTAAAGTGTGACTAGGGGCGAAAAAGGTAACCCCTTTCTGCAATTGTTTAATAAAGTTATTTAACAAGAAGAAATTATTTTCTTCTGCAGGCCTGTTAACATAGGTCTTGTGCAAAAAATTCAAATCATTTGTTTGTTTTCATTACTTCTTTGGCCATCTTAGCCAAGGAAACTATGCGGGTCAGGTACAAAAAAAGTCCCAAACACCCCTTTAGTTAGCTAAAGAGAAGTAATTTTAGCGAAGCTCAGTCAAATATTATTAGACTAATAAATGAGAGACGAACACAAATTCATATTTTTCATTTATTTAGTACAAATAACATCACAAACTTATAACTTTGCAATGTACTAATGATATTCATTTATGAGCTATGAGGATAGAATATATAAATGGCCAGTGAGAGCATTAAGTAAAGTTAGTTGGTTAAGTGACCTTAAAATAAACGTCTTGTTGCTAAAGTACAAATTTCAATGTTCCAAGATACATCGCTAATACATAAAAACAAATAGCTAACCTTAAAATTATATATATTTGTTCAAGGTGAAAATAAACAAGTAACTAATCTGAATGTAGCTAGTAACAACATATAGTAAGATTAACGATATGAGATTAAGCACTTAAAAAGCACAAGAGCATTTCATAACAGTTGCATCACGCCTACGATAATCCATTTTAACTAATAAAAACACATTTTTTATTTTTCGGATCTAAACACTTTATATATAACATATTTTGAACAATAACAACACACAAAAATGTAATCTATATCGATGCATCACATGTTTAGCAACATGTTCATCACAAGGTGTATGAACAACTAGTACATCACATTACAAAATATATGATAAACTAAGTATTGAAAAGAGATAAGAAGTAGAACTCGAATGCCGAAACCAAATAGATTATAACCACCCGATCTAATAAACCAAAGAAAATACTCAAGTTTGTCAAACTTAGAATATTCTATCTAGCTTATTAAACCCTTAAGCTCCACGCCATAGTGTTGAACCGAAATCGTCATCACAAAACAAACAAGGTTGAGGCAAATATTAATAAACTAAATCAAACTTTTTAAACTAATTTCTAAACCTTTTTTTTCTTTAAAAAAATGAAAATAGTAAACTTTTTTTTTATAAAATCCTAATTACCACCATTGTTTTAACAAAATAGTTGGGCCAAGCCCATTTTGCTTTCAAAACTAATATGCCAATTTGTTTCAACACTAACTGATAAAACAGAATTAGAAACGAGTAAACAAAAGTTGGAAACAAGTAAACAAAAGTTAATCAAACCCTTAGACATCTATCATATATGTGTTACATGGACTAGAACTTTTAGCTTGGTCGCGTGTAACCGTGTTTATTTATTTGTATAGTTGCGCGTTAAGATTTGGAAGCTGCATTTGAGCATTCAGGTGAGTTACATAGTCCCACTTTTTACTATGTTTTAAACTTGGGATGGAAATTATGTAAAGTGTTATAAAATGATTTAGATTGCTGTGATTATGTGTTTACTTTGTGCATTGACTTTTACTTGGCTATTATATGTTATGTGCTATGATGACATCAAATAACGTCTATTTTATTGCATCATTTATTCCATATAAATTGCTCATTTTACATATTTTATGCATGAATTGGTACTTAATCGTTCAAAATAGTCATTTGCAAAATAAGCTTGAAACAAATCCTTACAATAAGCTAATAAGCTGAGTACAAATCGAAATAAGCTAGAAATACAAGACTGAAATAAGCATAAATTAAGCTAACTAATATTTTAGAGAAAAACTAAAAACTACTTCTAAACTAATTTTCTAAACTAAAAATCTATTACTCTAAAATGAGGGGAGTCCAGTTTTTCTTTTATGAGGTGTGAGGGGGTTTTTTGTAAATTTCGTCCCATCCGCTCTTTAATAATTTAGCCAAGCATAGACTTCTTTCCTCGTACCCTCGGATCGCCACCTTTCTTCATCAAAAAGAACCATTCGATGGATGCCACGTGTTCACTATATCCGCTTACCTCGTACGCAACTTCTCTCGTTCATTGGATCAGTTTGCAATTTTGAAAGAATTGAATTTGAGAAGTATGCATTTGATCCACCACGTGGAGCAAATTCATTCACCAATTTACATATAGTTGCTTAGTCACATGCATGCATTTTGATTTAATATCACCTTACGTGAGGTGATGTCACAACCATTTTACAAATCATAACTTGGTATATTTGAAAATGATAATGGGCCAAAGATGTTGGGCCTAGATTTATTGGCTGGGCTAGCTTATGAATACATGGGCTGGTCCGGCTCATATTAATGGGTTACGGGCTGGCCCAATAAACAATGAAGGTACCGTTGGACTCGTTTTCTCATGCTCTTTCCAATGGCATGCTCGGAACATTTCATGACATTCATATTGAATTTTTGATATTAAGCCACTATTGATCGAAATCGAACCCGTAATTACCGTTTTTGCTTCTGTTTTCATCATTTTACCTGCTAGACATAAAAAATACCAAACAAACATATTTGCAATATAATTAAACATATTTTAGTATTTTTAGTCTGATTTGTAGTGTTATCCAAGGTATAAATGATGTGTGTTTTAGCACACATCATGTATGTCTGTGTTTGAATGATTAATGCAGTTGTTGTAATGAAGTGATGCAATAGGTAGATGTTAGTTGCATATGCGGTTAAATTAGGTCACATGAAGTGTGTTTTATGTGCCAAAAAGAGTATGTGTGTGTTTGAATGCTTAATGTAGTAGTTGTATTGAAGTGATGCAGCAGGGACTTATTTGTGGCGCATGAGTCTAGGTTAGTTTAAGTGCAAAGCATTTTAGTTGTCAAAATGTTTATGTGTGTGTGTTTGTGTGCTATTAATGTATTTGTTGTAATGAATTGATGCAGTAGGGAATAGTATGTGGCGTATGCGTCTAGGTTAATTTACGCGTAGAGCGTTTTAGTTGTCGAAAAGTGTATGCTTGTGTGTTTGTGTGCTAATAATGCATTTGGTCTAATGAAGTAATGCACTAGGCATTTGTCTGTGGTATATAATGCTATGTTAGATTACTATACTTGTGGGGTGTTTGATTTGTCGAAATGTTGGGTATGTATTTAAAAAGGTATGATGCAATGTGATCTCATGAAAAGTGAGTGCAGTGGTTTATTTTAAAGGATGATGTTGTTGATCTGTTGATTTTTATGTGTTTGTATGCTTGGTTCTTTGTGTGATGAAGTCGAACTTAAACTGAGATGGAGTAGGTGGTCAATTATTGTGTAAAGGCTGAATTAGGCTAAGCATAGGTTGCGTTATGGATGTAAATATGTTTGTATGCTTGGGTTTTTGTGCAATGCACTTGAAATCGATACTAACACAATAGGTTTATTTGCATGTATAGTGTAGTTGGTGTTGTAGGTTCATTAAATTTCTGATGTAGAAGGATTATTTAAATATTCATGCACCAAATTATTCTACTGCATCACAATGTGCTAAAATATGTTTGTATGCTATAGTGTATGGACGATGCACCTGGTTTTGGATTGTGATGCAGTAGCTGATCACTTGTAGCGTATGCAGTTTAGTTAGGCTACATGTAGTTAGACTACATGTGTTTGAAAATTCTTTGTATGTTTGGTTGTTTGTTTAATGCACTTAGTTTTAAATTGTGATGCATTTGATGTAAAGAAGTGATGCAGTTGATGTAAAGAAGTGATGCGGTTGATGTTTTATAATGCATTTTTTATAAAGTTACAGGTAGAAATGAAGACGAAATAGCAAACTAATATACGATGAATATGCAATTGATATGGTAAGTTGATATTTTTACTGCTTATAGTGTGCAAGTGTTTTTATTTGTGTTTTTTTTTTATATAGTTTTTAATTAAATGCATCACACACAAAACAATTTATATTTTATTATCTTAGTATAAATTTATCAAGATTAAACATGTATGTTGACTACTTGACGAGGAATAAACTCCCAAGCTTGAATGATATGTTTACCGCAAGGGTCGTTGTATTTTTGAGGAAGAGTTAAAAAAAGAAGACGAGGACGTCAAGCGGAAAATTTGTCTATGTTGCGAGCAAAAGTACACGGACAAATTAGATTCTTACAAAGCATGATATAAGAAAAGGCAAAGTATTAGCATGCGTATAGGCATTCAACAAGTTGCAAATAAGAGATTCTATCATTTAATACCATTGATTCACATAATTGAAAGACTAAATGTGTCAGAGGATTATTGAACACGTAACAATGGATTCATCAGATGGTACATGTAAAATCAATTAAAAAATGTTTTTTATTATATTGGATGTTATACTATGGATCTACCAAATGTTTAAATTAAAAAGTATTGTACATCCCCCCCCTAATGATGAATTGTTCGTGTAATATTAACTAGTTTTGAGTATAGTTGATCATATGGATGAAATAGAATGAACTAAATTATAAATGTGTATTCAAATTAAAAAAAAAAATAAAAAAAAAAAAAAAAAAAATACTAGTGCATCACAGTTTATATAACTGGTGCATTGTAGTGTATACAATTGGTGCATCATAATGTGTATGTCAAGTGCGTTACAATGATTTAAATTTACTGCATCAAAATGTATAAATATACTACATCACAACGTTGTAATTATTTTTAAATTATATTGTATCATATTATTGTTCTACAACATTAAAAAGGCTGATGGACTTGGTGCCTGCTTTTCCCTAAGCAAAAAACATTCACATTACATCTTAGTAAGTATTATATCACCAACCAATTGATATGCCAACTTGATACGTCATAAAAAACATAATCAACATACATGGAGGAAGGTGTGCTAGTCTTCATTTCGCATATGATGAAAGAGATCACTTATAATTGACTCATTTCTCCCTCCTGTTGCAATTTAAAGCTTGTTATTAGTTTGGTTAGTCTTGTAATTAGCATACGCATATACATCTATTCTTAGTCTCATATATTTCTGACTCATAACTAATAAGCACGTAATATACAATTCTATCTATCTTATATTTTACTTACGGGGAGTTTATTTCAGCCTATTTCTGAGCTTATTTGGCTCATCTTATTCGTTTTTAAGAATTTAAGCCTATATATGGACTTATTAGCTTATTCTAACTTATGGTGACTTTATAATACTATAAAAGCTTTTAAAAGCCAAAGGTAGTGAGCTTACAAAAAGATCAGCAAAACAAAATTCATACATATAGAATACAGATCTAAAATAAAATTTTCTAAAATCACCTTTAATTCAAGTAGACATGTTCAAGATCATAAAACACACAATGATTGGAAATTAGGGCCGAGTGATAACAATGGCTACTGGTTGAGTGAAAACTGGTTGCTCAAAATGGATCTAATGTGATCAATCTCAAACTAGTTTGACGCAGGTCGTCTACTATTATGAATCAATTTTGCCTTATTTAAAAGAAAAAATAGAGTATTGTAGACAATAACTAATCAGTTAGTACATAAATGAGCAACCAAAACTCAAATATAAGATAACTAATCATTAGACATACCTTTAAAGAGAAATTTGACTTCTCGGATCCAATTTCACAAACTACAAGTGAATTTGATGTATGTTATAATATTAGCAGTTGAAAGGAAAAGTTATAGGATAAATATATGACGTTACTTATTACAGGTCTTAAAGAAACAATATGGGAAAGATAAAAACTAAAATATGAACTATCTAATAGAGCATTATACAACTACTGCATCAATGTTTTAAATCAATTGCATCACATGTTATATCAAGCACATAGGATACACAAAACTAGATTATGCGTAAACTAATAGAACCTTATACAACTACAAGATAAATATTTTAAATAAACTATATCAATTAAAAATTAGAAGAAAAAACATAATAATGAATATAACAAATCTAAAAGTTATGTCAAAGTCGACTCACTAAACTAAAAATAAACAAAACTTATTGCATCAATGAATTAGAACAATGCATCAAATTAGGTCAACTAAAAATTGGACACATATTTAATATCACATATCTATAGCAGTGAGTCACAGCTTTAGTAACAAGATCATCACAATATGTATGAACAACTAGTGCATCACAGTACGAAACTAGTGCATCACAGTACAAAACCAGTGCATCACAGTACGAAACTAGTGCATCACAATACAAAACTAGAGCATCACAGTACGAGATTAGTGCATCATAGTTATAAAATATAAGGTAGGCATTTTATCAAACACTTAGTGTACATGTTCATGAGTATGGAGTAGTTATGACTCTATTTGAAAAGAAAATGAACAATATAGGGGGAGATTTTTGTAAAGGTGGCACGGGTAAAGAGTCAAAACACACACGGGTCAAAAAACAAATTTAAATTCAGATCAAATGGCACAGTTCAAAACAATCTTTCTTAAAGTGTGACTAGGGGCGAAAAAGGTAACCCCTTTCTGCAATTGTTTAACAAAGTTATTTAACAAGAAGAAATTCTTTTCTTCTGCAGGCCTGTTAACATAGGTCTTGTGCAAAAAATTCAAATCATTTGTTTGTTTTCATTACTTCTTTGGCCATCTTAGCCAAGGAAACTATGCGGGTCAGGTACAAAAAAAGTCCCAAACACCCCTTTAGTTAGCTAAAGAGAAGTAATTTCAGCGAAGCTCAGTCAAATATTACTAGACTAATAAATGGGAGACGAACACAAATTCATATTTTTCATTTATTTAGTACAAATAACATCACAAACTTATAACTTTGCAAGGTACTAATGATATTCATTTATGAGCTATTAGGATAGAATATATAAATGGCCAGTGAAACATTAACAAAGTTAGTTGGTTAAGTGACCTTAAAATAAACGTCTTGTTGCTAAAGTACAAATTTCAATGTTCCAAGATACATCGCTAATACATAAAAACAAATAGCTAACCTTAAAATTATATATATTTGTTCAAGGTGAAAATAAACAAGTAACTAATCTAAATGTAGCTAGTAACAACATATAGTACGATTAACGATATGAGATTAAGCACTTAACAAGCACAAGAGCATTTCATAACAGTTGCATCACGCCTACGATAATCCATTTTAACTAATAAAAACACATTTTTTATTTTTCGGATCTAAACACTTTATATATAACATATTTTGAACAATAACAAAACAAAAAAATGTAATCTATATCGATGCATCACATGCTTAGCAACAAGTTCATCACAAGGTGTATGAACAACTAGTACATCACATTACAAAATATATGATAAACTAAGTATTGAAAAGAGATAAGAAGTAGAACTCGAATTCCGAAACCAAATAGATTATAACCACCCGATCTAATAAACCAAAGAAAATACTCAAGTTTGTCAAACTTAGAATATTCTATCTAGCTTATTAAACCCTTAAGCTCCACGCCATAGTGTTGAACTAAAATCGTCATCACAAAATAAACAAGGTTGAGACAAATATTAATAAACTAAATCAAACTTTTTAAACTAATTTCTAAACCTTTTTTTTTCTTTAAAAAAAATGAAAATAGTAAACTTTTTTTTATAAAATCCGAATTACCAACACTGTTTTAACAAAACAGTTGGGCCAAGCCCATTTTGCTTTCAAAACTAATATGCCAATTTGTTTCAACACTAACTGATAAAACAGAATTAGAAACGAGTAAACAAAAGTTGGAAACGAGTAAACAAAAGTTAATCAAACCCTTAGACATCTATCATATATGTGTTACATGGACTAGAACTTTTAGCTTGGTCGCGTGTAACCGTGTTTATTTATTTGTATAGTTGCGCGTTAAGATTTGGAAGCTGCATTTGAGCATTCAGGTGAGTTACATAGTCCCACTTTTTACTATGTTTTAAACTTGGGATGGAAATTATGTAAAGTGTTATAAAATGATTTAGATTGCTGTGATTATGTGTTTACTTTGTGCATTGACTTTTACTTGGCTATTATATGTTATGTGCTATGATGACATCAAATAACGTCTATTTTATTGCATCATTTATTCCATATAAATTGCTCATTTTACATATTTTATGCATGAATTGGTACTTAATCGTTCAAAATAGTCATTTGCAGTAAATATGGAGCATTTGGTAAAGAATTACTAAAAGGCGCGTATTTTGGAGCTTAAACGAATAAATCAGGAAATCTACTATTCTAACAATCTATACGCCGTATCCATCAAGAAGATACGGCGTATCCGCGCCTGAACTTCACAAAAAACCACGAAGACACAAAAGCCTATACGCCGTATCCAGGTATCCTCATACGCCGTATCGAAGATCAACTCAAGGAATATTCTGGAATATAATAATCGTGGTCCCCACTCCAAGAAACCTCCAATACGTCTTATCTACTTACTCAATATGGCGTATCAGGATAATTTCAGAAGGCTATAAATACAAACCCTAAAACTCGAATTAGGGGTAAGCAATGGAGGCCATTGAAGGCTGAACGAATCAGTAACCACCAAGTTCGACATTAGGAAGAAAAGAGGAGCCACCAGGGTCTTGCAACGCCATTCAATCCATAGGAAAAGTCTTGTAATCTCTTATACTCTATTTACACGTTTGGTTTTTGGTATCATTCGTTTAACTCGGTTAGTTTACCTTGGTCATTCGTGTATTATACTTGTATTGGTTACTATGATTAAAGGCTAATACCCTTTGGGTATTAGCCATGTTTATGAAGATTTAAATGTTTGGTTTGTTTAATTAGATTGTCCCTTGCTTGTTGAATGTTAATTATATTTATCAATTTATACTTGTTTATGTGCTTAAATATGCGACCTTCTATTCAACTGGGTCTAGGAATACAAAATATAGAGCTAGCTAGATGCTGGGGTAGCTCTCCATATCAGTAATTTATATAGCTGGACAAATGTAGGAACACGCAATGACGTGCTGTCTATCCCTTAGGAGTTTTGAACAAGTTGACTAGCAGGTGACCCTAGATAATTCAACAAGTAACATTCTGATTCCTTGGGTATAGATTAGGAGCAGTGACCTCCCGGCATATAAAGAGCCATTAAGCAATACGTGGGTAAAGTCTCTGTGAGCTAGGGTTTAGTAGGCGCACCACTACCAAAACCCTAAGATAGATTATAATTGACGGATGTATACTTAATGATGAATTCAATGATTGTGACAGGATTAGTGAATAACGTTTAAGAAGAAGTCTTGCATAAACCTTGCTAATGATATAAACAGCAACAAGTTAAAACAATCATTGCATGATTAATAAACAAACCTGCGTTTGAGTTGGATTGAATATGGTTAATACGTTTTCCTTACATTAGGCTTGACCGCTCCTCCATCTCCTTATTGTCTGCTTGTGTATGTTACTCTATTTTACCGTTTCTCAAACTAAACCAAACCTTGTGCTAGTCTCTCAGGCC
>BQNB010108681.1:3991-22910 GCA_026074375.1 Tanacetum coccineum
AAAACTGACGAAAACGTAAAATAACTGACGAAAACATAAAAAAACTGATGCAAACGTAAAAAACACTAGTAAAAAGATAAAGAAACAAAAATGAAAGAAGTACTTAATTAGAACAAAAACAAACGGTCTTTTTCATGCAGATGAAGACTTTAGATGTACCTCTTCTTCTGCAGACATGGTTTGTAGATGAAGAGGTAAAACCTCTAAAAAACAAACAAAACCTTAAACATCTATCGTTTTTAAAAACCTTCTCAATCTTCTCAAAATAAAAATCTTCTCAATCGATCCAGCTTCCAAACCATAAAGACGAAATTTGTAATTAACTCTTATTAAAATATATTTTTCTTTCTCTGTTGGTGTCTTTTTTAGGCGCGAAAAGATTCATGCAACAAAAATTGAATACACTATGTAAGCCTTCCACTTATACAATTCCTACTAATCCTACATTTAACCAAACAAATTAAGGATTCAGGTGAATGACCAAAAACTTTCGACAAAAACTGCCTTGCCATTGACTTATATTTTATAAAGTGCATCACACACAACCATTTCTGACAATGGAAGTTTCGGGTTATAAATTTTTGGTGGCCTAGGTTATAAAGCATAATATTTTCAAAACATGGTTGCATTTTATGCAACTTATTCACCGACCGACATAATCATAAACAATAAAATCACACTACGGTATTCTTCTTTTTGAGGTTGCAAAAATTATAACATAAAACAAAATTAAATCATTAAAGGTATTCAAATTAAAATGCACCAACAGTGAATGAATTCCCCTTAACAGCGACTTTGGTGATTCCAACTAAACCCTAAATCGGCATATTCAACCTCATTAATTAACACTTCCTAGCATTGAATCTTGGTCTAATTTAAGATTATTACTCGTGTACTAATCATATATATGTCTCGATTCCTTGCTGGTTAAAGTTTTAAGAGTTAAGTTTGAATATCGCTTTTTTAGGGTTTGTATTATATTGTTCAAAATCGTTTTAGGGATTTATTACTACTGTGCTCATTGATTATTCGTGATTGCTGGTTATTATTCTCTGTCCTGCTCGATCTTCTCGTGATAAGGTATTAAAAGGTGGTTATAATCAGTTAGGGTTTTTTTTTGTTCATAATGATTTGGATCGTTTGTGATTGGGTACTGCTACTACAATAGTGTTGTTACTACTGCTATTTGGTGCGTAGGGTTTATGTGTAGGGGATCGAATGGGGTTTTTGAGTCAAAAGGAGGGTGGGGGAGGAAGAGGCGTGAAGGAAAAACAACATGGCTCGACTAATGATGCAGCAAAGGGTACTATTGACGTGGTATCCTCTGTTGTAAAGTCGCATGTGGTGGACGAGCATGTGGTTGCTTCTGGGAATACTAAGGGTACGAAGGATGGGAACGTGGAACAGGGTGTGAAACCGACGACTACTACCGCTCCAAGCACAGGCTATGTTTTGACTACTATTTATGAGTTAACTACTATTGATAATTCTGCTCTGATTCGTTCTGGGCCTACATCGTATGCTAACTTACTTACTGCTGAACCAAGTAGGAAAAATGTAAAATTCCGCATTTTAAAACAGTTTAAAACTAATAACCGAAACCCCTCGACTCTCTCTCTGGCGATATCCCTAAGATCCCTCACATAAAAAAACGATCGACCAATCACTTCTATCATACTCTAAATCAATCGATCTATCTTTTGGATTAGGGTTTGGTGTGTTATTGATCCTTGTCTGGTTCTAAGGGCTTGTCGATTGTCTATAAACCCCTACCTGTTTGTTTTTGTTTACCTTAATTTTTAGGGTTTCGAAATTCTTGTTGGGTTTATTGTTTGATTTGGATCTTTCTTGTCACGTGGGTAATCTGCGATCGTTGCTTGCTTTTAACAAATACCTATTCTAGGGTTTATCTGTATCAAGATCGCAGTTTTATGGTTCTATTGGGATGTGTATGTTGCTGGTAGAGTATGATTACTGGTTGAAGTGGAATGAGGCGTGGATTTTTAAGTTAAAAATAGAGTGGGGTGGGGAGATGTGTCAAGGAGAAGGATCTTAATAGGAATAAGAAGAATACCTCTTCAGGTATCGGTGTGTCTGCGGATTCAGAAGTTACTTTGAATGATGATACTAGCTCCAGTTGGTGTTGCATCTGCTATTCAGGAGGGTGTCACACCATCCGTGGTTGACATGACGGTTGAGATGGGTAAGCATAAATCTTTGGATGATACTACTATTCCGGAATCTTTTCCACCATTATCTATGCCAGTTAATATGGCTGGTAATGCCCCTGATAAGTCTTCGTATGCTAATATAACTACTAAACCAAGTGGGAAGAAAGTGAATGTTCGTACTTTGTTTACACCCAGAGGTATTGGGATTGATGTGGTTGTTCTGGTGGATTTTATTCCTGCTATTAGTGCACGATTTTCTAATACTGATTATGGTTTTTTCTTGGAGAAGAAGGTGGCATACCCTGTTGTTGCTAACTATGTTAGGAATACTTGGTGTAAATATGGGCTTGTTCGCTTAATGTTTAGCTCGTCTACTGGATTATTCTCCTTTCAATTTAGCTCCATGGACGGATTAGATGCTATGCATGAAAATGGTCCATGGTTTATCCAGAATAACCCGCTTATCCTGAAAAAATGGCATCCAGATGAGAACCTATTGAAGAAAGATGTTAGTATTGTTCCAGTTTGGGTTAAACTCTATGATGTACCTGTTACGGCCTTCAGCGAGGATGGCTTGAGTGTCATTGCTACTAAACTAGGTACTCCTCTCATGCTTGACTCTTATACATCTATTATGCGCATGCAATCTTGAGGTAGGTCAAGTTATGCTAGAGTTATGATTAAGCTTCGAGCTGATGTAGAGTTGAAAGATAACATTGTCGTGGCTATGCCTAAAATTACTAGGGAGGGCCATTACACATGTAATGTCCATGTTGAGTATGAGTAGAAACCTCCTAGGTGTTCGTCTTGTAAGGTTTTTGGACACATTCATGAGGAATGTCCAAAGAATACAGGTGCTGGTGAGAAGAAGACTGTGAAGAAGCCTAGTCAAACCTCTCGAGGTGTTCCGGTTGGTCCAAAAATGGCTTTTAAACCTCAATATGAATATCGACCTGTTACCAAAAAGCCTAATGCTAGTTCTAGTGGTAATAAAAAGAAAGGTGTGGAACCTACTATTGAGGTTAGTAATTAAAATCCATTTGATGTTCTTAATTTGGTTGATCATGATGTGGAGTTTGGTACCAATGGGGGGACTACTAATTTGGTAAATAATGAGGCTACTTTAAGTGGATCATCTTTTAGGAATATCGATAACAATGGGGACTTTGCTAGTACTACTTCCATTGGTGAGAAAATCGATAAAATAGAACGGAAAATTTATAAAGGTAAACTTAGGCTGTTGGATAATGACGGGAACCCGTTAGTTCCTACGGGTATTGTGGAAAGTGATAGTGAAGTGGAACTGGTATTTGATGAAACTGTTAACCTAAGGATTTCAACGAGTGGTAAAGATGTAAGTGATATACTAATAGCTTGTTGGAACGATGGAGGGATTCTTATCCGGATAATGATGATTATGGCCCGTATGATGACGATATGTACGAGAATCATGATTTGTCCAAGCACCTGCAGTCTATTTGTGATTATCTTGATATCACGGTCTGTGGCAGGAAGAAGAAATAGATTTTTTGATGTTTGTTGAGTCAATTGTAATCTAGTCTTAGTAGTATCCTCTTATGGAGTAGTTGTGCTTGTTATGTTCGCTTTTTGCCTATGTAACGGGCTGAGATGTGGGACTCACCTACATCCTTTGTACTGAATCGCTTTTTTGGATTAATAAATTTATCGGGGAATCCCTTTACCTAAAAAAAAAGAAATTCTGCATTTTAATTGCACTGGAGGAAATGGGGCTGATGTGGCTATATCAGTTGAGTCTATTCGAGCTATTAAAGAACGCTTTGCTAATACAGCATATGGTTTCTTTTTGAGAAACCGGGTGGTATACCCCGCTGTTGCTAACTATATCCAAAACACTTGGAGTAAATATGGAATGGTTAAATCAATGTTAAGCTCGTCTAACGGGTTATTTTTCTTCCAGTTTATCTCTAAGGATGGATTGGATGCAATGCTGGAAAATGGTCCTTAGTTTATTCGTAATAATCTATTTATTCAAAAAAATTGGAACCCTATCTTACAAAAAGAAGGTGTTGGTAATGTTCTGGTCTGGATTAAATTTCATGGTGTCCCTATGAAGCCATTAGGGAAGATGGTGATGACATCAAATAACATCACTTTTAAGGCATCATTTATCCCATGAAAATAACCCATTTAGTTTAATTATTGCAAAGAATTGTTACTTAATCGTTTGTATTTGAGAATTGCAGTAAATATGGAGTACTTGGTGAAGATTAGCAAAAAGGCACGCATTCTGGAGCTTAAACAAAGAAATATGAAGATTACTTTTCTGACAACCAATATGTCGTATCCATCAAAGAAGCTACGGCGTATCTGTATCTGCACTTCTCATAAGACCACGAAGGAAACAATACCAATACGCCGTATCCAGGGACGACCAATACGCCGTATTCAAGTTATCAAAATAAAATATTTTAGAAGATATCAAACGTGATCCCTACTCCAAAAAATTCCCAATACGCCGTATTGACCTTTTTCCAGACCTTATAAATTAAAAACTCAAAAACGAGTTTTAAGTGTGCTAAATCATATTTTCGATACCTAAACCATAAAAGTCGATTTTCAGAGGAAAAAAAGAGCAGAAGAGGTCTTGCAACGTAATAAATTCTATAGGAAATAACTTGTAATCTCTTATAATCTTGTAATCGTTTAGTTTTTGGTATCATTCGTTAACTCGGTTAGTTTACCTTGGCTAAATTATTACTCTTGTATTGATTATGACGTTTGACGGCTAATACCTTCGGGTATTAGCCAATATTATGAAGATCGGAATGTTTGGTTTGTTTATCTCGATTGCTTAATTTATCGTTGATTGCTTGTTTATGTTTATGAGTTTATACTTGTTTACGTGCTTTTGTATGCGACCTATCATTCAACTGGATCTAGTGATACGAACCAAGTAATCTAAATGCCGGGATGGCTCTCCATATAGTGATTTATACATCTAGACCAATAGGATCACGAATAATAACCTATCTTTGCCTTTAGATTGCGAGCTTAGTTGGACCAGCAGGTGACCTTGGGATCAACGAGTACGTTCTCAATTAACTGATAAAGACTTGGTTAGTGGACTACTAGTGTATGAATTGCCTTTAAGCAGTAAGTGGGTACAGTCTCTATGAGCTAGGGTTTAACAACATCACCATTGCTTTAATCCCTAAGATAGATTATAATCAGCAAATAAGGATGCTTTATGCGGATACGTTTAATTGTGACAGAATTCTTCGTATCTAGTTCTTAGGAAGAAGTACCGCCTAAGTCTTAAGAATGATCTTCCGCCTCAAGATAAGTAATCATTGCACTAAATAAACAAACCAACGTTCTAATTGAATGATTAATACAGTTTTCCTATATTTAGCTAGACCGCTCTTTTATCTTCTGTCAATTTGCTTGCGTGTGTTTTAGTGTCTTAAGTTGATTCTAGTCACCACAAAACCCGTGCCAGTCTCTCAAGCTGAAAACCCCCTTATCCGTTAGATTTAGGATTAACATAGGTTTAACATAGGTTTAACATAGAATAGAATTAACTTCGTTTAGATAACCAAAATATTAATAAATTGAAAGATTGTTTCTCGCTCTTAGTGATTGACACCCTACTTAACATGAAACTCCCATCTGACCGGGTAGACTGCCCGTTAAAGTGTTGTTTTTGGTAATGTCGGAAAAATATAAATTTAAAACTTGAAAACATAAAATCACACACCACACAACGACACATCAAGTTTTTGGCGCCGCTGCCGGGGAGTGAAAATTTAATCTTGATTTTTATTTGATATTTTGGTTTTTAACATTAGATTAGTCTAACCCTTGGATTAGTGTAATTTAGATTAGTATATAATTTTGTATATTTGTTTGCTTGTATATTTGCTTAGTTTAATTGTTTGTGTTGTTTAATTTTTTTTCTAATACACTGTTCTGGTCGATAACCTGATACGGCGTATCCACTTCTATTGGATACAGCGTATCCAACCTTCTTATCCAATACAGCGTATTCGTTCAAAAGATTAATACGGCGTATTCAGATCCATTAAATACGACGTATTGATTATCTGATATAATAACATATATGGTTTTTCGCATTCGATTTTCGTATATCTGTGTTTTCTTTCTCCCGAGCCTATCCTACTGATTGTTTATCCCTTGTTTCAGGTAGTGCATGACAAGGAGTTCAACTAAGGAACTATTTATGCCCTTCAAGGAACTGGAACGAGAATTTTGATCATCTAGGAAGCTTCTCAAGACACTAAGTCTTAACGAATCAAGATCACCTAAATTCAATCTATTTTCCAATTTAGAAGAGTATTCCGAGGAAGAAGTTGCGGAAACAATGGCGGAAACCATGGAACAATACATGAGCAAAACTCGAGCTGACTATGGATCGGGAATCGCTAGTGCTAAAATCGATGACAAAGATAGCTTTGAATTAAAAGGCCAATTTCTCAAGGAATTACGTAGCAACACCTTTAGCGGTTCGGATCATGAAGATGCGAACGAACACATTGAAAAAGTTCTTGAGATTGTGGATTTATTCCACATCCCTAATATAACTATAAACCAAGTGATGCTTAGAGCCTTCCCTATGTCCCTAACTGGAGCCGCGAGTCATTGGCTAAAAAACAAACCATCTGGTTTAATCACAACTTAGGAAGACCTTAAGACAAAGTTTCTAAGTAAATACTGCCCGCGTGCTCGTACTGCAAAGAAAATGGAGGAGATCAACAACTTTCAGCAAGAACCGGATGAAACCCTTTACCAAGCATGGGAGCGATTCAAAGAACTCTTGATGAAGTGTCCTCAACACTTTTTAACGGAGATGCAGGAGGTAATCTTGTTTTATAACATATTAGATGTCCAAACTAGATAGATTCTTAATTCAAAAGGTGCAATACCTTCTAAGACTGCTGCCGATGCAAAAGTAGCCATCCAAGAAATAATTAAATACTCTCAAAAATGGCATAATGGAACATCTAGGATAATAAGTACTAAAACTTCTGACGGATTGGCAGAGATACAAGCACAACTTAATAATCTTAGAAGAGAAATCAAGAAGGTGAATGAGAAGGTTTATGCTGCTCAAGTTGGATGTGAACAATGTAAAGGGCCCCACTACACCAAAGATTGCCCACTCAAAGAAGAAGGTAAAACACTCGAAGAAGCTTACTACACTCAATTTGGTGGATCTTTCCAAGGAGGGGGATATAGAGCAGCATCTTCAGGATTCCACCAGAGGAACAATGCAAACCCTTCGTATCAAGAACGAAGGCAATCTATGGAAGAAACCCTGAGCAAGTTTATGAGTGAATCAGCAAAGAGACATGAAGAATACTCCAACATGATTAAAGAAATCCGAGCTTCGACGAATGCTGTCGTACAAAACCAAGGAGCTTCGATTAAAACTCTAGAGATTCAAATCAGACAAATAAGCAAGGTACTACAGGAAAGAGGATTTGGAAGCCTACTTATCTCTACTAAAGCCAACCCGAGAGATCATATCAATCAATTTTGACCACTGCTGAAGCTGATTCAAACCTGATACGCCGTATTGGATTACCCCAATACGCTGTATCCACTCCACATAAAACGGGACTTGTCAAAGCTATTGATTCTTTAGTTTCCCTTGGCGAACACTTTGCTACTTTTCGAGGTAATTAGTCGAGGGGGATCGAGATTCTTAGTTTTCTAAGTGTTTACTTCATAACATTGCGTGAGGACACGACAATACCTTAGTATGGGGGATTTTGGTATGTGCTTAATTACACATACCATTTTCCATTAAAAACGGACTTAAATGACTAAAAACGTACCAAAATACATCGTATTTGTATGTTTTGCATTTGTATTGTGCAGGAAACGGATATTCAAGAACAGGACAAAAAGAAAGCCAAAAACAAACAAAGCCGAGCACGGAATGGAAAAGACAAAGTCAAACCGAAGCCAAAGTCAGTCAAAGTCAGAAAATCAACCCCGACAAAGTCAAAAGTCAACCAAGTGAAGAAAATACAACTTGAGGGACTAAAATTGCCAAACCTCAAGTTGTATTACTAGAATAACAAGACAAGGGCTGAAATTACAAATCGGGTGGAGTATAACTTGAGGGGCCAAAGCTGCCAACTTACCCAAAACCATTTTCCCGCCCAACAAAACCCAGGTACAACTAAGGGATGTCTTCCCATACTTTTACTCTGCAACCACTCAATACCCTGGATAAATCATTTCAACCACTCCATTATTCCCCCTACTTATAATTGCCATGTTGGCAATCCCTCACCATTTCCAAGTGATTTCAATGGCTATGATTGACTCAAAAGAAGCATAAAAGAAATTGAAGGCTGAGATTACTTTTATCAAGTCCCTCACACAACAAAAACACCTAATGAAGCTCTCACAAAAGAAGCACAAGTGAGAAGACCAAGAAGAGAAGACTTCGGCTATAAATAAAGCCTTTTGTAAGCCTTTGAAAAACTAGTTTTTAGTATCTTAGAATATCTTAGCTTAATTTTCAGTCATTTACAGCTTATTGTACCTTTTCTTTCAGCTTTGTACTAATTTCCAAGTCTAATGAAGTGTTGAGGTTTTATGTTAAATTCCAATTTTCTAATTCCAAGTTCTCACTTACTAACTAGTGCTTAATTGTGTTTGAAAAGCTTTCAAAGGAGCTTGTTTATAAGCTGTTTTTGTTTATTAAAAAAAAGGGGCTAAGTAGTTAAGAAAATAAGTCACAAAAAAGTCCACCCTCAAATATACCACAGCTTATGGATGATGAGCCAGTTCTGGATGGGCTTATGGACACTACTAGCTTGTTTTACACAAGCTAGAGCTTGTAGATTCTTTGTTTGACCCTGTTTTGAGCAAGGGTGTTGTAAGTCTCTCTTTTTCTTACTTTTTTTTATCGACTGTAGAACTGCTTATAGTGCTTATTTGTTACCTATGTTTACTTATTTATGCTTTATCATGATGTTTAGTGCTTATCTTGCTTAGTTGTTAGTTTAAAAATAGTTTGTGTCACTTTCTTAGTTAGTACTGGTAGTATGTTTAGTTAATACTGTTAGATTGATTTAGCTTATTTAAGTGCTTATTCTTGATTATAAGTGTCTTATTTTGTTCTTTTTTGGGGTTAATCTAGTTTTTTTAACACTTCTAGGGGACCAAATCAGCTTAAAAATAAAAGCAAAATTGATTTTTATGGGGTGTTGTTTGGTACAAGCTAGTACTCTAACTACAAGTTCTCAGCGCTCAGCGCTTAGGTTCATTTTTTTGATTTTAAAGCTAGCAATACTAACTCAAAGCTAGCAGTACTAACTCCAAGATAGTACTGGTAGTTAGTACTGTTAGAACTGTTGGTTCATTTCTGCTTATTAGCTTATTGTTTCTGCCTATTTAAGATTTTCTTAGCTTTTTAGAATAGATTAAGCCCATTTTCGTGACTGTCTTTAGTTCAGTTTATTCACCTTTTCATAGTGAATCTAAGAGTTTATTAGTTTGTAGCTTTTTAGCTTATTTGTCATTCTAGTTTATTTTAGTTGCTTATTCTTATGCCTAAGTGCTTGTTAAGGATAGTTAAATATCTGATTTAGCTTATTTGCTTATTTCTTGTTTCATTGCGTTTTAGTAAAGCCAGCAGTACTAACTTAAAGCTAGCAGTATTAACTAAAGTTAGTACTGTTAGTTAATACTGTTAGTACTGTTGTTAGTACTGCTGAGTTTCTCCTGCTTAGCCTAGCTTAATTGCTTGCTGAATTTGCTTATTTAGAGTTAGTCTAGCTTATTTGGTTTTGTCTTAAGCTTATTTGAGCTTATTTGTGTCTTAGTTTGAAAGTTTTAAGTGTTTTTACCATTTCCAGCTTTTATGCTTGTTCCAGCTTATTTTCTTTGCTTATCTTTGTGTGCATTTGTTTATTAGGTTTAGTGCCCAATCATATCTTTGTCATATTCAAACATCAATTACCAATTCGTCACTCGATTTTCCATTCAAGCCTCGTTGGGACATAACGACCCGGAAACACTCTATACTACTTCCGGTTTCATTGATTTTGTGGATCCTGATCCTTGTTATATATTTATATACTTTTATATTTATTTATATATAAAAAAGGGGTAAGAATACGCGAGTCATAATGCCCCTGCTGACTTAGGAGCTAGCGTAAGTGTCATGCCTCTCTCGACCTACCTTAACTTAGGATTAGGCGAATTAGCTCACATTAAGTTGACAATTGAATCAGCATATAAGACTGTGAAATATCCAAAAGGAATTGCTAAAAACGTGCTAGTAGGTATTGGTAAATTTGTTTTCCTCGTTATAATTCTTGATATGCCTGAGGATGACAAAGTGCCCTTGATCCTCAAAAGACCGTTTTTGTCTACCGCTCACGCTAAGATTAATGTATTCAAAATGAAGATTACTTTGAGGGTTAGGGATGAGAAAATTATGTTCAAAAGTGTTAAACTTGCTAGTAGTTTGATTAAGAGGGTCTACATGTTAAGCTTAAGAGAAAGAATGGAACTTGATCTAGAAGCTAGGCTAATGGGAGAGACTTTAGTGTTAAATAGATCATTAGACCTTTTATATGGAGATTACATAGAACTAAACGATCTTAATGTACTAATAGAGCTTAGGAGAGATCAAGTTGATGATTTGATGCCCACCATTGAGGAAGGTGAGGTAATTGAGGAATTTAGAGCTAAGAATGATGCTAGAATGGTTAGCAAAATTTTTGGATATCCTAGTGACTATGACCACGATAAGAAGATCCGTATAAGCTGCCCCTATAATTTGAAGTTTTCATGCATGATAGGTTTTAAATGTTTACATGCTAATTTTTTCCCTATCTTGTACGTGAATGTGATGTCCAAAAAGTTTCATAATTCTATAATGAAGGACAAATTGGAATACAAGGGAAATAATGTAGTTGGAGCCTTAATGAACATACCTATCTTTGTTGGAACTTTTTCTGTCTTAATAGATTTTGTAGTTTTAGAAGATATGGATGCTTATCGTGATGAAGGAATGGACGATGTTATTTTTGGCGAACCGTTTTTAAGAGAAGTTAGGATTAATGCAAGACGGTTTGAAGGAATGATTACCATTTACAATGGTAATACAGAAGTTACTTACCAAATGGTGCGGTCACATCCGAGGTTTAAACGCCACACTAATGACCAATGCAACAAGATCTCGTCATTACTAAATGTGAGTGAAGATGATAAGATGAATGGGATCTCGCACTCGTACCAAAAGCTCAAGAGTTTCTACAAGAAGGTCTTGAACTTAGGACCTGAATATGTCCGAGATGCGAAGATGGAAGAATGGCTTACACGTGGGCACATAAGCGTGCATGAGATGGAGTAAAAAGAGCTGGAAGGAAAAAAGTCTAACTTAAAGACTAGCTGAAAGAAAAGTGCTTCCTGGGAGACAACCCAGATTGTTATTTATTTTTATCGAGTCTGTCCTCCCAGACATCAATACGGTGTATCCGCTCCATACCATACGGCGTATTGAATGTTTGGATGTTATCCGTCCTTTATTTGTATGCACTTTAAACATTATTGTCACTTCTGTCAATACGGCGTATTCATGAATATGATACGGCGTATTCAACAGACTGACCCGTATTTAGATACTTTTTACAGGTTTCTCAATACGGCGTATTCCAATTTATGGATACAGCGTATTGGTCTCCTGTACATTTTATTGAATTAACCGTAGATACCGGAGATAGGATTTTGCATGTTTTTCCTATATTTTGCACAGGACCTCACTGCAAAGAAATCAACAAAGTTGGTGAAGTATTGATCATCTGGAATCCTATGTGTGATTGTAGTCATGCTGGCATACAGACGCATTTACAACACACATCCTTGCTCACAAACTCAACTTGGAGAATCTACCGAGCAAAATATTAGGGGAGTTTCTCATTCTAATTCTTTTAATTCCCGTTTTTAATGTTTTACCTATACAACAAGGACGTTGTATAATTCAAGTGGGGGGATGGGAATTAGAATGTATACTTGTCCTATTTTTCACATAAAATGCTTAAATTATGCTCAAATTAAAAAAAATTTCAATCATACTTTTGTGAAATTAGTTGTTACATAACCCGCACACAATAACCCTTATTAGATATTGTGAGGATCTAACCTTATCCGTTTCCAAATGTTTACCCAAATTCCACAAAAATATGAGTGTGCCGGTGATGTTGTAGACTTTAGAACTTGGCTTGGTATATCTATTCGAGACCACAATAATGAGTACTAAATTCTATAGGAAATAACTTGTAATCTCTTATAATCTTGTAAACGTTTAGTTTTTGGTATCATTCGTTAACTCGGTTAGTTTACCTTGGCTAAATTATTACTCTTGTATTGATTATGACGTTTGACGGCTAATACCTTCGGGTATTAGCCAATATTATGAAGATCTGAATGTTTGGTTTGTTTATCTCGATTGCTTAATTTCTCGTTGATTGCTTGTTTATGTTTATCAGTTTATACTTGTTTACGTGCTTTTGTATACGACCTATCATTCAACTGGAATAGAATTAACTTAGTTTAGATAATAAAAATATTAATAAATTGAAAGATTGTTTTTTGCTCTTAGTGATTGACACACTACTTACCACGAAACTCCCATCTGACTGGGTACATTGCCCGTTAAAGTGTTGTTTTTAGTAAAGTCGGCAAAATATAAATTTAAAACTTGAAAATATAAAATCACACACCACACAACGACACATGAGATGGTTTGAGTATCATTGCTACTTAACTAGGTACTCCTTTGATGCTTTACTTGTATACATCTGACATGTCCATGCAATCTTGAGGTAGGTCAAGCTATGCTAGAGCAATGATTGAACTGCGAGCTGATGAGGAGTTGAAAGATACTATCATTGTGGCTATGCCAAAACTTGTTAGTGAGGGGTTCAATATGTGCACTATACGTGTTGAGTATGAGTGGAAACCTCCCAGGTGTTCGAGTTGCAAGTTTTTTGAACACGTTCTAAATGAGTGTCCTAAGAAAATAGTCTCGGATGTGGTGAAGAACTTGAATAATCCTAAACAAGCTACTAGAGATGTTTTGGTTGGTTTTAAATCTACTAAAAAAATTTACAGACCTATTCCTAATAAGAATGGTGCTAGCGCTAGTGGTAAAAAGAAGCAAGTTGAAGTGTTTAGACAAGAGGTTAGTAACTCAAATCCATTTGACGTGCTTAATTCGATTGACAATGATGATGACTTGATTACGAATGGGGGGAATTCAAAGTCGGCTGGGAAGGGGTCCTAAGTGTGACGCATGGTAGTTCTAGTAATACTCCTATTATAGAGAAGATATATAAACTAGAACGCCACATTCTTGATGGTAAACTTATGCCTGTTGACGATGATGGGAAACCGCTTGTTCCTACGGGTAATATGGATAGTGATAGTGAAATGGAAGTAGTGTTTGATGAAACCGCAAATTTATTGGCTTCAACAACTTTTAAAGGTGGAAGTGATAGAGGTTATGGTACTAATAACCTGTTGGAACAATAGAGGAAAACAAAACGGGATGATGAATACGACCCGTATGATGACGATTTATATTAAAGTCATGATATGTCTAATCACCTTCAGGCTTAGATATCACGGTCTGTGGTCGAAAAAAGAAATATATTATTTTTTATGTTTGTTGAGTCAATTGTAATATAATTATAGTAGTATCCTCCTTTGGAGTAGTTGTGCTTGTTATGTTCGTTTTGTACCTATGTAATAGGATGAGGTGTTTGGTTGTTCCTTCTCTCATCTCTTCACATATTGTTGTGATTGTTATTTAGTATTAGTTTAGATATTTACACTGTTAATTCTTATTGATGATTGGTAGAACATACAACTCGAATCTAAGTATTTTGAAAGCAAACTTTTAAAATGTAAAACGAACCTGGAAACTATTCAGCCCCACCCCCCTTCTAGTTTCCACACTTTTAGCATTGCTTCCACCATTTAACTGTTCTGTGCCTCCAGAAGTAGTATTCCAATTAGTTTTGGAAATACCTTTTTCATTCATTTGAAACTCCCTATTACCATGGCTTGTTTTCTCCCCTGCTTTTGAATTACCTTTTTTCACTGGTTTATACATAACATTGTTACTTTTAATCCCTTTAATATATTTCTTATTTCCATCCCTTACATTCACCATATTTGCACCCCTTTTCCTATGCTGAACTTGTACAAAATCAACATTCACCTGCTTCTGTTTCAAGTCATTTCTTTCATCTTCCATGAATTCATCCAAAGTTCTAGGCCTGCTCCCACAATTCTTATCATTGTGACTAAACACCTTACAGCAAGTACATATAGGAGGAGCCCAATCATAACTGACATTCACACTCTTGTTGCCAGTAACCACTCCTTCCTTATTCTTGTATAATATATCAATTTTTTCAGGTAAACCTTTTCCTGCTTCCACATCCACCAAAACTCTAGCAAAACCTGGTCTACCATTACCCAAATTGCACATGTTGGTAGTAATTTGATCCATTATCAGAGGAGTACCCAACCTACTGGCTACAACACTAATCCCCTTAGAACTCCAAGCTTCCAAAGGCAAATTCCTTAGTTTGACCCACAATGGCAGCTTACAAGGTTGAGCCTTATCCAAAGACACTGAAGGATCCTATATTTTTACAAACATTGGCTTCCCATTCACCATCCAATGTCCCATTTTAATCACAGGCCGTAAACCTTTGGTATTTTTGAACTTGAATAGAAAAACACCATTACCATTGGGTATAACACTTTTAAGTCCAAATTTACCCCACATTCAAAATATATTGTATCTCATCTCTTGATATGGCATTTTATAACCCACAAAATAGCCACAAATTGTCAATTCCCACTTCTTACTACCCTCATTAACAATGTCTTCATCAAAATTACCACTTCAATACCATCATCATTCACCTCAGTAGGAATTAAGTTCAACTTATTGTCCAAACTGCTTTTATTGACAATTTTAGCATAAGAGATCTTTTTACCCTCATCATTATCCTTATGACTATCAGCATTCTGACTATTCCTTGAATTATCACTTTCAGTAGCCATATCAGTCCCTTCAACCTCTTCATTCACCTTATAATTAACATCATTCATATCCCTCTCAACCTTAACAGTTTCCCTAATTACCCTTGTTTGGCTATCATTCATCTTCTCCACATGTTCATCATTTTGGCTATCTAAAACTTCATTACACACATCATTAGCATTCACATCCTTTTTATTCTTGTTTCTTATACTCTTAACATTCACTGTACCATAATCAGAATCCACAAATTTACTTGGAACCTAATTTGCCTTTTTTTATTTTGCCTAACATTTGACATGATGAATTGTACCACAAACAACGAGTAAACATAAGAATTAATAATAGAAACCAATCAGGAAGCTATCTATTGCTAGACAAGAGTTTTACGATTCAAACTGATTTTGGCGCCAAAATCAAATTTAGGCAAAAACTATGAAATTAGTATCCAGGTGTGCGGAATTAGATGGCGAATCTAATGGTGGTAACAGATTAGATTAATTCTGATAAAGTCATGATGAAATCAACGTTTTTTGGATAATTTTAATGGTGAATTTAGGAGAGAAAAGTTGTTGGAGGAGAGAGAAAGTTGAAATATGCAATTACTGATACATCTGTATATAGAGAAAGACACAATTGACGGCATTTCTAAGTTAAACATTTCTTTTGAAATATCTACACGTTTACACATTTAGTTGAATATGCTTATAAAAGATTGACTTTAAAGAATATTTACCCCGCCCTTGCTAAACTCTACCCACCGGGCAGAGATTAAAGTGTATTTAATACACATAAACTTTCCTAATTAATCAAAAAATACATAAAATACTCATTCAAATATAGTAATTTATAAGTTCATATTATTGGTAAATCCAATGCATTTCTTATTAATCAGGAAAATTTGTGTGTATTAAATACACTTTAACTTCTGCGCAGTGAGCAGACTTTAGTAAAACCCATAAATAAAAATATAAGTGTGTAATCATTGATTAGTTGTGTCCGTTTTTCATTGAAGGTTGACTAACATCACTATCATGAATTAAAATGTATTTTGGTCCATAAAATTTGTTTCTATTTGCTTTTATCTCTGACTTTTTGATACACTAGTTAAAACATATTATATTGAGCGCAGATGAAAGTGACGTGCAGTCACATTTTAGCATAATAATCAAATAAACTTGTTCGAATTTAAACGTAAAGAATAAGAACACTATATGAAATGATAAGTTAGTTATTACGAGCAAAGATTACCCGCGCGTTGCAGCGGGCGTTATTTTTTCGCGCGTTATTGCGAGGCGTTTTTTTTGTTCGGGTTAATTTCTTCGGTCTCATGTTTAATAGTTTGTTTTTTTTTCTCATATTAAATGACAATTTTTTTTTTCAATAAAGGGGATATTTTTATTTTTTTTTGGCCCAGGCCGATAGAAAGTCGTAAACGTAATTTTTTTCTTCTTATTTTTGACGTAAGAAGGGGGAGTATAATTTTTTTTTTCCGGCCGACGAACAGTAACCACCGGTATAATTTTTTTTTTTTGCATTATTTACAAGTCATATCTTTTTGTATATAAAATAGTCAGTCATAGATAAAAAAATATAGCATTAGTTATATAATCCAAACTTTCATAGAATTATTCATCTTATGACCCCTTGTATATTGTCGTGTGCTTATAGTTTAGAGTGTTTTGCTATTTTTGGCATTATTTACAATTCAAACTTTTTTTTTTTGTTTTTTTTTTTTTTTTTTTTTTTTTTTTTTTTTTTTTTTTTTTTTTTTTTTTTTTTTTTTTTTTTTTTTTTTTTTTTTTTTTTTTTTTTTTTTTTTTTTTTTTTTTTTTTGTTGTTTTTTTTTTTTTTTTTTTTTTTTTTTTTTTTTTTTTATTTTTTATTTGTTTTTTTTTTTTTTTTTTTTTTTTTTTTTTTTTTTTTTTTTTTTTTTTTTTTTTTTTTTTTTTTTTTTTTTTTTTTTTTTTTTTTTTTTTTTTTTTTTTTTTTTTTTTTTTTTTTTTGTTTGTTTTTTTTTTTTTTGTTTTTTTTTTTTTTTTGTAATAAAATAGTCGTCAATAGAAAAAAATATTGAGTATATTTACATAATTCAAATTTTCATAGAATTATACATCTTTGACCCATGTCGTTTATTTTAAAGTTTTTAATAAGTTTATAGTGAGATTTTGAAAGTTTTTTTAAAATAATATATATATCAAAATTTCAATGTTTTTTATAAAATTGTACGTATGTCATAAGCATTGCAATATTGACCTCATTTTGTTCGCGATTTGAAGATCTTTTCTGCGATATTTTTTTGAATGAATCGGTCGATATGTTTTTATTATATAAAAAAGTCGTAAATAGTTAAAAGTTGCGGGTACGTTTTGTGAAATAAAAATTTAGTTTTGAGCCAGGCTAGTTTATTTGGGCTGCTGTTTTGGGCCAAATGAAAAGTCCAATCTTTTTTGTCTGGCTGCTGTTTTGGGCCAAATGAAAAGTCCAATCTTTTTTGTCTTCTAGCGTAATGGCAATTAAGATATATACTTATAAGTATAATTATGCGGGTCGGGTCTATTAAGACTTTTTACGTTAATTCTGCAACGGTATTAGATAGTGACTAGTTGACTCGAGCCCGTACAATAATCAAAATTTTTAATTAACCAAGTACAGTAAATATCTTGCTACAAAACTTTTAATTAATAAGATTCTTTAACTTAATTCTATGGTGGCACACGTTTTTGAACATAAATAAATTGAAATTACCATATTTATATGTTAGTTGATATTAATGTAGTTTTAAAAGAAAGAGCCTGTATGTCAATGGTACCTTATGTTATGTGAGAAACTCTCTAAACAAATGGTTGTAGGTTAAGTATTGTTTAGGACACGTGAGATTATAGTGCAAATATTGTAAGATACTTGCCGTTCAAAATTTTGATGTTTACCAAATATATGATAGTTTTAAATAAAAATTAACTTAATTAAAGTAACATGTGTGTTCATTTAATGATCTATTATCATAAATAAGTTTTTTTAAAGCGTTTTTACTTGGTAAATAGATTACTTTAAAAATCTGTTAAGTACATTGAATGTGAGTGAATTTTTAATCCCAGCCCGTTATATAAACGGTAAAGCATACATAAAACGATAAAACTACTCTTATCAAAAGGATAGTGTTGTTCAACTTGGCTTTGAGGTAAATATGGTCTTCCAGCCACATCCATGTTCTGAACTTTCTTGTGATTAATATACTTTATCGGGGTAATCCTTTTTACCAAAAAAAAAAAGTACTCTCATCAAAGGAAATGACCACATAGACACTAGCTTACATTTGACTAATAAAGACACCAAACATAAACTATCTTCTACTACGACCACGAATATTAATATATATCATATCACAGAATCTCAATTCTTGTTTCGATAAACCTTCAATATCATAAGTATCATAGATGTCATAATCTTCAAAACTTGCATCATTTGCACATCTACTATCCATTAATCAAGCAATCTCATCCTAAGCAAAAATAAGATGTAAATATGTCAGAATACTCAGATCTCATGCATATTTTGAAGAGTTTGAAACTTGCATGTAAAATGTCATTAGATTTATTCATTTCTAGTGTATTATCAACAAGAATAAATTTTGTAAAATATTTGATAAATTATTTTAGGT
>BQNB010108682.1:0-18087 GCA_026074375.1 Tanacetum coccineum
GGTTTGGGTTAAACTTCATGATGTACCTGTTATGGCATTTAGCGAGGATTGTTTGAATGCCATTGCTATGAAACTGGGTACTCTTTTAATGCTTGACTCTTATACTTCTCATATGTACTTGCAATCTAGAGGCTGGTCAAGCTATGCTAGAGCAATGATTAAACTTCGAACTGATGTAGAGTTGAAAGATAACACTATGGTAGCTATGCCTAAACTTATTGGGGAGGGCTTCTATACGTGTAATATTTGTGTTGAGTATAAGTGGAAACCTCCTAGGTTAGCGTGTTGTAAGGTTTTTGCCCATTTTCAAGAGGAATGTGCCAATAATATTGGTGCTGGTGAGACGAAGAACTTGAAGAAACCTAGTCAAACCCCTAGAGGTGTTCCGGTTGGTCAGAAGGTAGGATTTAAACAAGCAAAACAAGTTTATCAACTTGTTTCTAAAAAGCCTACTGCCAACACTAGCGGACCTAAGAAGAAAAATATGGAGCCTACTAAGGAGGTTAGTAAGACAAACCCATTTGATGTACTTACCTCGGTTGAAAATGATGTGGACTTGGGTACCAATGGGGGGACTTCAAATTTGGCCATCCAAGAGGCCAATTCTAGTGGATCTTCGTTCTAGAATGTGAATTCTAGTAGTCCTAGTACTACTCCTATTATTGAGAAAATTGATAATATTAAAAATTGATTATTGATGGAAAAGATAATTTGGTAGATGATAAGGGAAAACCTTTGTAAAAGTTTGGTTATTCAGGTGATTATGATAGTGAGGATAAGGTTAGTTCAGTTGATAATGAAACGGCTAGTTTCTTGGCTAAGAAAGATGGCTATGGTACACAGAGTTTCTTGAGCAGTGGAAGGAATCTTACGAGAATGATGACTACGAATACGACCCATACGATGATGATATGTATGAAGGTCATGAAATTCCTGATAAGCTTCAAGCTATTTGTGATAACTTACATATTACAGTTAGGGTCGTAGAAAGAAATAGTCTTCTTGTATTACTCTTTCTTTTATAGGTCTACTCTAGTTGTGTTTCTTTTTTTTAGTAAAGGGTTTCCCCGGTAGAATTTTATTACGCCAAAAAACATTTAGGTACAAGGGATGAGGGTGAGTCCCACATCTCTGCCCGTTACATGGGCAAAACTACTTCCTTAAAGAAAGGTACACAAAATGACTAGACAAAAGAAACATAAAATTATTTCTTCTTAGGACCTCGAACTTTGATATCCAGATTATCGCATATAGCTTGAATCTCTTGAGAAACATCTTGACCTTTGTACATATCATCATCGTATGGGTCTTCATCATAGTCACCATTACCATACGAATCCCTCCATTGTTCTAGTAAACATTGAGTGCCAAAACCTACCCTTTCTGAAGCCAAAGAATGAGCCCTATCATTATCTACTGATGCAACCTCATCTTTACTATCATAATCACCCAGAAGCTCTACCTTCTTCAAAGGATTACCAGCATTATCCATAAGAATAGCTTTCCCACTAGATAGTAAATCTTTAAACTTCCTGATTTTATCAATAATAGGAGTAGTACCAGTACTACTATTATTGACATTCATAAAATAGGATCCACTTGAATTAGCCTCATTATTTACCAAATTTGTAGTCCCCCTATTGGTACCTGATAAGTGTAGAATAGACATATCCGTTTGTACCTAAAACAACCCAAATAAACCCAAAACAGACCAAAAATGACAAAAATATGCTTGTATTTGTGTTTTGTGTGTGCAGGTACGGATATATCAGAAATCACATGAAAACAGTCAAAAAACGGGCAAGCACAGACACGAGAATCAGAAGTGTACAAAAAGAAGCCAAAGAATCAAAGCCGAAGCCAGAAAAGTAAAGCCTCAGTCAAATCCAGTCAAAGAAAAGTCAATCATGGTCAATAAAAGTCAACAAGACTCAAAATATTCCATTTTCACCCTTAAAGTTTCACAAAAGTCCAAAAATGTCCCCTCCTCTAATTGGGCCTCACCCGGATCTCAAAATCCCACCAAAACCTTAGCCCATTTCCTTTTATAACAACCACAAGGACCAAACTTGCAAATTCCCAAACCCTTTTATAAACGAGAAAAGAAGAAAAATAAAGACAAGGGCCATTTGTGTCATTCTCCAAAAGTCAAACGACTTTTAACCGTTTTCAGTTATAAAGAAATTGCGCCAAAAGTTACTATTCATCCATCATCCCCCCCCCCTTTTAACCACTCAGTTAAAAAAGGGGCAAATAGAAATTAAAGGGTGCTTAGGTCAATTCAAGTGATCGTTTACAAGATGGCAGGGAAAGATTAGTCAAATCAAGGCTCTAAGTATCCCTCTATCAAGCTCATGCCACGTAGCAATGGTGAAAGCATAATGGAATGTGGGTTTTTGTGCTAAAACACTCACAAAAGAAGCACAATGACATCCATAAGAGAATGACACGCTGGCAATCTTCAGGTGTCCACATCTTGATCAAACGGCCACAATTGATGCTCAAATGATTAAAGAAATGATTGGCCAGGATTAAAAGGATTGAAAAGTAAGTCAAGAGGCTAGAAGGATCCAAGGCAGCCTATAAATAGGGCCTCACCTCTCACACACACCCACATCTAGTTGTAGCTTAATTTAGTTATAGTTTAAATTTTAATTCATAGCTTAATGATGTTTTAATCTTGTAATTTTCCTTTTAAGTATTGTAAGAAAGTTTTTTTATTAATGAAATTCAGTATTTCTTAATCTCTCTAAGTTTCTTTTTCATAAGCTCTATCATTAAGCAAACTCAATAAGCTAATAAGCTCTTAATAAGCTCTTTTAGTCTATAAGCTGAAATAGAGCTTAATCAATTCAGATTTAATCCTTTCTAAACCTTAAAACATAATAACTTACATTTATCATGGATCTTATTGGAATTGAGCTTTTGGAAGGGGATCTTAACTTGGAAGAGATCCCAAGGACTTTACCCTAGCTTATCTAATAAGCTAGGGAGCTTGAAGCTGCCCTATTTGGGAACCTCTTGTTTAGCTAGAGGAGTTTGTAAGTTCTCTTTCATTTCCTTTAATTCTAGCTTTAAATAGTGATTTCCTTGCTTTCTATATTTAGATATGCTTATTTCCTTATTAAGTTTGCTTATTGTTGCTTATTTGTGTTTTATTTAGCTAATTAGTTACAATAGTTCAACTGATTTTGCTTTTTATAACCTAGATCATAGTTTTTATATAATAAGTCATATAAGCCTTGAAAAAACCAAAAATAGATAAATTAGCTTAAATCTTAGATTACAGCTTATTTAGTTGTTAAGTCATGCTTATTAAAGTAGTTTTAATCTGTTAATTGTCTGGTATTAAGCACTTATTTACTAGATTTCAAATTTAGTAGCTTAATCAAAACTGTCATAGTCTTAAAGGGGTGTTTGGATTAAGCTAGTTTGACCACAAAAAGTCAATTTCATTTGTGCAAACACTTTAAGTCAGTTGAGTTTTTCTAAGAAATTAAGTTTCCAAAAGATTTTAGAGTTTAGATTGCTAAATTGAAATAGTTATGGCTTATTATGTTGTGCCAGCACCAGGGGAAATTATCTTTGAATTTCACTTGTGAAATTTTGATCTAAGCTCTCCAAGGCTTAGATCTTGCTTACATCTTGTTTATACACTCTATTTGAGTGTGTTTTAGTGCAGGCTTTACCCTTAGGAAACCTGCACTCTTGGTTTGCACTTGTGCAAAGTGCACCAGTACTAACTAAAAAGTTAGTACTGCTGTCACAGTTAGTACTGTCACTTTTAGACTAGTTCTTAGTTAAGTAAAAGTAGGATTTAGGTTTTTAAATTCAAGTTAGAAGTAATCTAGATATAGCTTAATATAGTTTAGGTTTTAGTTTTCATTTTACTGCTTATTTTCTTAGCCTATTCAGCTGTTAAAAAGATCTCTGCATTAGCAGTACTAAGTTAGTTAGTACTGCTGATATTCAAATCCCAATTTAAGCCAGCAATTGTAGGATTTAATAGCTTATCTTTTAGCATCTTATAGTTTAGTTATAGCTTAATATAGATTAGGACTTAAATTTCATTTTCTAGCTTATTTACCTAGCTTAATTTAGCTGTCAAAATCACAAAAATACTTAAAAAACCAAAAACAGTAGGTTAGTAATTTAGCTTATTAAATTTTGAATCTTAGCTTAAGATGGTAGAAGTTATAGCTTAAATAGATAGATAATAATCAGTTTTATAAGTTTTCAGTAGCTCAAAGTCTAGATTTTCTATTTGAGTATTTAAGCTTAATTAGATTTTTGCTTATTGCTTGTTTCTTGAGTTTCCTAGTTCATATTTAATTTTAGTAGCATAAAAAGGTATTTTTTTCTAGCACCTATTTCTTTTCTTAATTAGCTTAAGCTAGTCATAAGCTAATTAGAACTTCTTTCCTTTTTCATTTTGAATTAATTTTGAGTCTTTTATAGCTTATTTTCTAAAACCAAGAGTTAAGGCCTCCTTTCTGAGGTCAGTTTAGAAATAAGCTCTTATTGAGCTTATTTGTTATTTTCAGCCCAAGTAGCTTTTATTAATTTTGTTCCCACTAGCTTCCTTTACAACTTTGCTCTTTCAAGTTTTTAGTAATAAGCACTTTTAGAATTTGAGCTTATAATTGGACTTTGGTTGTTATCAGGGTAGGTCCTCAGGGACTATTCTTGTAATTTTTCAGTTTTAATTGTTTCTTAGTTAATCATTGCTCGTTAAATGTTTTAACCCCGTTAGTCCTTGATTGCGTAGTTTTATACACGTAAAATATAATATAAAATAATATATAATACGTATATTAAACCGGGCAAGTATGATCACCCGGGTCGTTTCCCCAATGACTAGTGCAATGGAAACCTCGATCTCGTTCGGAATGATTGATTTGAATAAGAAAAGAGATATTTTTGAATTTTTGATTAAACTACAAATTTAATAACAAGAATTGAAAAACAATTAACTAGCACGAAAATTAAATGCACAAAACGTATTAAATGCAAGCTAAAACTGAAATCTAAAATCTAAAACACAACTTTTAATAAATTTTATTCCTAAAAATCACAAATTTAAAATGAAAATTAATGCAAAAGAATCAAAATTTTCAACTACTTTTCTATTTTTTATGATTTTTTTTAGGAAAAAGTAATTATCTAAGTTCTATTTTAATTTCTAGAAAATACAAATTTAATGAGAAAAATATAGAAAAATGGTTTTTAAACTCTAAAAATGTGCAGAAAATTAATAGAAACAAAAGCCCTAATTTTTAGTACTCAATTAAACCCTAATTTTATCAATTAAACTAAAAACCCTAATTTTATAAAAACTAATTACTAAAAATTAAATTCTATTTATTATTCTAGAAAAGACAGGGTGCAAAACCTTGGTAAAGTGAAAGTCCAGGGTAGGCGGGCAAACTATGAAATTAACAACTTGCAGTACAAACGAGTAACCCTAAACTATGAGAAAAGAACCAAATAGACCCCGCGATTGTGGCTTATTTTGCTTATTGAAAAAATGACTTTCAGCCAAAACTCAAAACTACAAACTTACTAAGGGGCTTACTCCTAACAACTTTAACAAAAGCACTTTTATCTTTAGACCAAAGAATAAGCTAGAAAATAAGCAACTAGTTTGCTGTCACAGAAAGTACTAATTTGACTGAATTTTTGGATTTTTGCTTATTTTTAGCTTAATACTTGATAAAACTTGAAACTAAAAGATGCTTGATGAAGCTTAAGATGTGCATTTAGAAGATTTGAACTAAAATTAACCTATGCTTAACAAAACTAGAAAGAAAATTAAAATGAAAAAGTGCAAGTTTTGATGAAACTGATTTAGAGCTTATTTTAAGTAAGCTAAATGCTTATTTTTTTGGACCTTAGGTGCTGATATTTTGAAAATAAGCTAACCTAATTATCTAAAATCAACCTAGCTAAAAGGATTTGTGAAACTCTAAAAGGAAATGAGAAATTTCAAAATGAAAAATGGCAAAAACTATGCTAAAATGAAATGTGCTTTGCTGATGCAATTGGTGTTGCTGGTGCAATGTGCAAGTAACAAAGATGTAGGCTAGAATTTTTAAGCTAACTTGTAACTAAATGATCCTAAGTGAACACTCAACAACCTTGAACTCTAAGATGCTTTTAAAATCTTAAAATCTAAGACTTACACATTCTGAAAATGTGCCCTGGTGCTGGCAATGGATTTTAACTCTCAAACTTTTAAATTCTAAACTCTAACTTTTAAGAACTGTTTAAAAACTTTTTTATATGACTAAACTCATCTAAGTGATTATGCATGACAGTTTAAAATTTGACTTTACAAGTCAATCTCACCAATCCCAAACACGTCCTTAAGCAGAAACTGTCCACAACTTTATTGCACTTAAAAGCTATTTAAAAGCTAAAACAGCTAAATCATTTTATCCACTTCTACTATATCTAGGTTGTTTAAGCTATTTTATCACTAAAAAGCTAAACTTATTTGAAAAATAAGCTAGTTACTCTATGAACATATTACTACTACTATGACAGAAAAAGTAACAGTGAAATTTTACTAGTTTTAAAACTACAATAGACTAAAAGCCAATAAATTTATGCTAAGTAAACTAAATGAACAGTATTTAAAATGAAGATTCAAAGTGATAAGCAATATGTAATAAGCTTTAAATGCTATAAAATGAAATTTAGAGAAAGTAACCTGAAAATTTGGAGTCTCAGCACAAGAGCTACTCTAGTTGAGTGAGTAGCTCAAATTGTAAACCTAAGTGACTTCCAAAGTCTCTAAACCAGAGCTTAAAGCTCAATAAGCTGAAACAGCTTATTTCTCCTTTGATGCTTGAAAATGAGCTTTATCCACCTCAAGTGATCATGTTTAGGTGTAATAGAGTTACAATGATTCAATGACAGCTTTAACAACAAAATTTTATTTAAATTGAGCTTTTTATACACAATAAGCTCAAAATGAGCTAATTAGAGCTTATTTATTAAATTAACTTCAAATGAAAACAAAAGCTTAATAAATGTGTAAAACGAATTGTATTGCTGAATTGAAGTAGTACAAGTTCAAAGGAAATGATTACAAGAGCTTAAAAGCTTAATTGCTTAAGGTAAAATTAAAATTGCTTAAAAACGGAAAATTACAAAGTAAAAGAAATTTAAAACTAAAACTACTCCGAAAAATGAATGTTCCAAAACACTCTATTTATATAGAGATGTTAAGAGGAAGGAAGTTGTTCTATAATAAGTCTTTAAATCTCACCTTTTGATCCTTTGAGAGTGAAATTGAGTCCGTTTGATCAATTTAGTGAGTGGTATGGCCAATTAGCTGCTTCCGACGTTTTTTTATTGTATTGGTGAAGGTGTATGAGAGAGATTTTTATAAGAGAAACGGTAGCGGGGTGTGGAAAAAGTTCGGGATTGGTTTGTGGGAAATTTGGAGCGGAAATTCCATTTGAGGTTGTTATTCTTTTGCGAGAAAGCGCTTATTGTTTGAATCTTTGGAGACTTAACACAATTGGTCCCCGTCTTTTGGCCCGCCTTTTTGTAGTTATAAAGAAAGTTTGAGAAAGGCAAGTTCGGTCCTTGTAGTTGTTAACCCTTTTTCTTTCTTTATTAATCAACTTTCTTCTTTTGGCAAACTTGGTCCTTGAAATCTATAACATCCAATGACTTTAAACTTTGAAGGCTGGTCACATTTATCCTTAGCTTCATTTTGCTCGTTCATTTCTTGCTGTGTTTGACTGTGTCGGCTGATCCCGGCTGGTGATTTCTGGCGGATTCTCCATCTTGCTCTTGACTCTTTGTCATTTTTTTCCCGTCCTCTTGTTGATTTTGATCGTTGTTTTTGCTTCTTTTTGTCCTTTTAATCCTTTCCTGCACAAATAGACACAAAAGCACATTTTTTCTATTCTTTTGGCATTTTATTGGCTTTTATTTGGCAAAATCCCGGGTAAATTAGTATACAATTAAGCAAATATCAAAATTTCACCAACTAAAGGATGCCGAGTCCTCAACGCAAATTTTAATCAATTGTACACTTTGTAAACTCAAGAAGTTTTCCAAAATGCCCCTTGGTTTTCATCGAACCTTTTATGATCAACCGTTTTAAATCAACTTCACTTTTCTCAACATTTAATTTCTCTGGAAACACAGTTAATCAATCAATGCAACCTTGCAACTTTAGCTCATCGAAAATAGGCTACCTCCGATAATAATAGAAAAGTGGGCACACAATAGGAAATATTCGTCATCCTTGACTTTTCAACTAACTAAACAAAGCTAATAAACAAGATCATTGATAATATAAAGTCCAAATGATTAAGCTCTTATACTTTATTAACTTGTGAACATTTCACTCCCGGAATAAATTAATGAATAAGATGTGTGCCCAATCCTTTTTAACTCAGCCATAACAATTATCTTCAATAGTGAAATTCATCTAAGCTTTACAAACAATCCTTGTGAGCTCAAATGTAATAACATAGATAAACCGCGACTCAAACAAAAAGAGATTTAGGAAAACAAAACTTATAAATTGATTTGAGAAAATGAAATTTTTAACATTCTTTTTTATTTTCCATGTACTATAATTATTATATTTTATATTTTTTTTTTTTGCAATAGGAATGTTGTTCTTAGTTCGGAACCCCACTTAGGCCTTTTCTCCAAATAGGAATATCGCAACAACAACCGGCGATCTAGTTTTTCGAACTCCCACAGCTCCGCTGCTACGTTTTTGTGGGTGTATCGCGACAACGACCTTTTCCTACATGAAGCTTAGAATCCAAAGTCCCCTAGTTGCAATCATCACCTAGGCCGCGCTCCCTATTGATGAATGCCTACGAACCAAGATTCCACACATTAATTTTAATCTTAGTTTTGCTACCCCATCAGAGACTTTCTCTCAACATGGATACGCAACGATTCAAACTACATATAGCCTTTTATTAATCTATTTTGCGAATGCCTTCATTGGCAACGAAAAATAAAGCATGTTGCATTAGAAATGCCTTCATTGCATATCTTTTATAATTATCTTTTTGATGAATGGAAAAAATTTTCATTTTAGAAAAGCAACTTATAAATTTAAACCAAAATCTTACTTACATATTAAAATGAATTCTATTTCAAAAATGTACGACATTTTTCTAAAAGACATTGGTTGACTTAGCAAAATTAAAAAGGAGCAACGATTATGAATAAAAGTTGTGTTTAAGAGCTTATGATGAGGTAAAAAGACACAAATCATTCCTATAAGCATTAGGTTTTCCAATAAACCTTGCTTAAAACAAATACACTTATATTTAACACAGTCAAATTCTTGTTCTTGTTCACATTTTAAAATCCAAAAGCAATAGGTTTTGTGAAAGCTTGGCCCTACAAAATGTAGGTTAAAGACTTTTTAGCCTCAAGGAGCATTTTCACCCCGGTCAAAGTCAAAATTAACTCCTATATCTCCACCAACGGATACTACGCAAAAAGTGTGTTTTTTCCAAACTAAGCTTCTTTTTGACTTTTCTTGTAAGCAAAAAATTTAAAATTTCCACTTTTTCAACAAAAAGGTAATTCAAAAAGATTCATAACACAAGGTTGCCGAGAAGTGCAAGTCAATATCTAAAGATATCCTTACCCCAAACTAAAAATGAAACTTTGTCTCAAGTTTAAAAATAAGGTTCAAAAGGAATCTTTAACAAACATATCTATGGTCAATGCCAAAAGAAAAGATGTTAGTTCGAAAAAGACAAGTATAAAGAGATTTCCTTAGTTATGAAGAGAGAATGAGGACCAACGATGGAAATTGTGGAATTTTCTTTTGTCCCTTCCACAATTTTTAACCATGAAGCTTCCAAAATCCGGAAACCCAGAAAAAATCACAGAACAACCAACAAGAGACGAAAAAGAACAAGCTTCCTCTCTTCAACAATGTTAGCAGCAAAACATCTCTAAAACGGCTTAGTTTTTGTTAACCGATGTACAAGCTATACTCGCCCCCTAATTAATTTGTCCTAGGGAAGCAAAAAAGATGAAAAGAAAAGGATATAAGCAAGGGGTGAACTCCCACAAGCGGCTTGTTTTTAATCACCAGAGTCGCAAGCTACTCTACTCGATCCCTGAATTTAGTTTTGTCCTTAGGGAGTAGCAATAATAGAAACGTTCATTGAAACTTCTCACTAGGATTGTGAGAATCCAGTATCAAAAACAAAATCCACACTTCTAAAAGGAAAAAAATGTTGAAAGAAATTCCTTATGTAAGTGAAAATGGAAGAAAAACCAAATGATAAATGCAAAGGAATTGACTCTTCAACATTTAAGGCAACTCCTTCTTACTTTGGTAGAAATTTAAGCACAGGCATTCTTCAAACATTCTGGGTGGGTTCTGCCGGAGGTAGAAGAAATGATGGTTTTTTGAAAAGCAAAAAGGAGACCCCGGAGGAAATGATCTCTTTAACTTCTCCTTTAAAGTTTAAATAAGATTTTTATCAGAATGGCATGGAATCAACTATTATAACCTGTTTTGAATACCTATATCCTACGTTTCCGAGAGAATACAAGTAACACAGCCGACAACTCCGCAGTGAAAGGCGAGTCGGAATCTAAAAAAAATGTGGTAAAATACTTGTGGTGGTAGAGTCAAATGAAATGGGTAAGTCCTTTTTCAAGTCCTTTGGTTTGGAAAAATGATTATTAAAATCAACTGGATTATCGAAATGTGATTAGAATTGACATAGACAATGGAATTGATTGGAAATCACGGACATTACATCTTCTTTTTCCATGATTTTCTTCAACATCTTGAGGACCGAGAAAGAATTTTGGGGTTTCTTAATTTAAAAAAGGTTGCCAATAACAAATTATCTTTTTCCTATCGCAATTCGAGTCCATCATTATCCACACAAATCGGACTAACGAGAAAAACATCGTGCGTCTCCCATGCGCCAAACCTTCTCTTTGGGAGAGTAGGAAAGTAAGATTGCACTTAAAACTTCAAGTGTGGTATGGAGGGTAAAGAATCAATTCCCAGTGGAAACGAATCATTTCAAGATAATCCTTTTTTCTTTTCTAATTCCACATGCTTCCGGTGAAAGTAAATGTGAAGGAAGAAGAAGACTTAATCTCACATCCTGTATAATATTCTTCAAAGAGCGATTCACGTTGCTAAGATCTAAACATTCATCGAATTCGAAAAGAGGATTGAGTAAACAATGGAATAAATTAACTTCATGAAATTCCTTCATTAAGAGTTGAGTCATCATTACCGATTGTAACGAATCCAAAGAGCAAGTTCATCGGTGAACTTCCAATAAATATCACTAAGTCTTCAACCGTAGAAGAACTATTATGAAGAAATTAGTGGTACTAGGAGCCACTAAACAGATCTTCTTTCGAAAAATCGATAATAGAGATGGCGTGAACACAATTCTTATCTTTGTTTTTCTCAGATTTATCGGCATAATAAACAAGTTCATCTTTTCCTACTCTTAAAGTCAATTTCTCTTCATACAGATCAATTAGAGCTTTTGCGGTTCGAAGGAAAGGTCCTTCCTAGAATATAGCACTCGCGGTCTGTTTTCAAAATTAACCACGCACAAAATCCGCAAGAAAGTGAAACCATCGACTCTAACAACAACATCCACTCGGCTATGCCCGAATCGGGTTGAGAAATGGAACGATTGGCAAGCCTCGAGAGTCATTCGAGTAGGAGTCAAACAGCCTTCAAGCTCAAGTTTCTTGTAGATAGAAATGAGGAAAAAGATTAGCTAGCTCCTGAATCGGCAAAGCAACTAAGTCCTATTGAGTTCTTGTAAAGCGCAGTATAAGAAATTTTTCCCCGATCTTCGAGTAATCTCCGGGAACTTTGTTCATGATGAAAGCGGAACATTCACATTCACAGTCAGTGATAGCGATCTCCTCAAGCTTCTTCTTTGTTTCTTAGCAACGAGCTTAACCATTTGGTTAACTTTGCATTTCGAAAATAGCATCTATCAATCCAATCACTAAACTAAGTTGTTGTGAACATTTTCAAGAACCAGGCTATGTTGAGCACTTGGTTATCGGTTTCTCTAACTTTCATACCTCTCAGGATATGAAGTTTAGATTGGATACAATTAGGATTAGGATCAAATTTAAACGTTTTCTTTGGCTTTTTTGGTTTTGGAAATTTCCATGAAAAAGGACATCATTCTTCCCCGGAGATGTACATGGTGGCTTTTTTCCAAATTTGGGTTTGCACTTTTTTCGTTGACGACTCCCGATATTGTTTCAGTGTTTCTTTTTTGAGGTTTTGAAACATCGGGTGAAGGAACAAAGGAAACGAAGGTTACTTCACCAAAATCTTACCGCTCCTTTGGAGAAAGCTTTAATTTGCTGACGAGGGTTAGTAACGGTTTGAATTGGAAGAGTTCTGAATTTGAAGTCGAGGCTGAATTTTTGAAATTATCACAAAGACTTGTCAAGCAAACCTCGTAAACATTTAGCCATTTGATTATGCAAATTTTGACGCTGATTTTAACATCTTCAACTACCCGCATCGTTTGCCTTGACGTAGTTTTCAAAATCTGTTTTCAAAACACTATTTGTTGGAGGTTGGTAAGGTAAAACTTGATTGATTGGTGGTTGGTATGGTGGAGCTTGATAAACTTGATTTTGACGGTTTTGATTAAAATTTCCTCCACGGTTTTGGTTGAAATTAGGATTGTTTCCTTGGTATCGGTTTTGATTGATTTGGACAAATTCGTTGATTAAAACCCGGTTGGTCTCAATTTGACTTGCCAATTGGAAGGTTGGGTTTCTTTGGAAAATTACCAATGGCTGCGGTTTTGTTTGAAATTGATGATGTTGTCTTGAAAACAGGAAAATCGATTCCACTTCGAGTTACCTTCAAAGGTTAAAATGAGATTTGATCCACAAGTGAACATACTTCCCACAACTGCTTTTGACGGGGTGCAGGAGTAGTAACAACTAAAGCTTTCATTTGACTCATCAGTTTGTTCATCTTGATAGTCCATCTTATCCTCGAGAGAAGCGAGCTAATTTGTTGCATATCGAAAAGAATTATAGAAGGCGAAGAAATAAAAGAGGAGCATCCCGTACTCACTCTTAATCTTTATCACGACTTCTTGAGTAACGACTTTTGACTTGCTTTCAATAATCGTAAAGCTAAACCTTCTTTGAGGCCAATCTTGTCTAAGAAATAGCCACTGCTGCAAATCTAAGGCATCTTGATCGTTAGAAATACAAAGAGTTGTAAAAAAGTAATCGAGTTGGTGGAGTACTGAAAAGCCTGAGAGGACATTGACAAGGAGACCTTTAAAACGTTTCCCATCTCGATTAAAGCTTTCGTTGGTTTATTGATAAAAGTAATGATCTCATTCCGATAGTAAAGTGGTTTTTGAAGGTGAAAGTTATTGGGTTTATGAATTTTGTAAACAAGGGTCGTCCCATGTGAGAATTGATCTTGGTGGTTCTTTGTCAAACCAATCGCGTGCTTCAACCGTCTAGAGAAAAGGGAAAAGCAAAGCTTAATTCGAAGTGTTCGGAACTTGTCAGATGTCAAACGTTGAAGTGACTTATAAAAAAAAATCGAAGGTGATTGTGGGGATCTTGTCTACCCGTAAATTTGTTGCTTTGCACAAGATTGATTAAAGGTTGCTTAAGCTCGAAATTGTTAGCATTGATCGGTGGAACAACTATAGCATCTTCATACCCTTCGATGGGTGCTTGTAACATTTGGGCCATCGTTCGATTGTCGGCCATTGGAACAACGTTTTGTTCAACAATTGGATCAACCGGAAGAGTTTGTTGTTGACGACGTCTACGAGATTGCGAACGAGTGCGCATAAAAAGAAAAACTAACAATTAAAAAGCAAAACTTTACACTAATTTTTTTTTTTTTTTTTCAATGAATTTTAACGGTTACACGAAAGAGACTTAAACCAAATAATCAACTACTTCACGGTAGCTCTTGAAAATTGCTTTTCAAGGTGAGCCGTACTTGGTAGAGACACAAAAGGCAAGTGTTAAATCTTTGATTACGATTTGGGAACAATTGCAAGTTCACCGGAAATTGAAATGATAATATCTCAATAGAAGATATTATTTGTTGGTGTTCGGTTACCAACTTGGTGAATTTTATTTTCTGAATTAAGACAATTTTTTTATATTTTTGATTTTTCTATTTTTTTTATCTTTTACTTATACTAAAAAGAAAAGGAAAATATATTTTTTACTTTTTATATTTTATATTTATTTTTATTTTTTTTTTGATTTTTTTGGATTTATGACAAAAATTTAACTTTCGAGGACGAAAGGATCTTCAAACCAAATCACAACTCGAAACGAAAGGAAACGCTTACAACAATTCACCGACAACGGCGCCAAAAAACTGATTGGCGCAGTTTTTATACACGTAAAATATAAGATAAAATAATAATAATTAAACTATAATTAGACCTAGGGGCAAGTATGATCACCCGGGTCGTTTCCCCCAATGATAGTGCAATGGAAACCTCTGATCTCGTTCGGAATGATTGATTTGAATAAAAAAAGAGATATTTATTGAATTTTTGATTACTACAAATTTAATTAACAAGAATTGAAAAACAAGTAACCTAGGGGGGACAGAAAATTAAATGCACAAAACGTATTAAATGCAAGCTAAAACTGAAATCTAAAATCTAAAACACAACTTTTAATAAATTTTATTCCTAAAAATCACAAATTTAAAATGAAAATTAATGCAAAAAGAATCAAAATTTTCAACTACTTTTCTATTTTTTATGATTTTTTTTAGGAAAAAGTAATTATCTAAGTTCTATTTTAATTTCTAGAAAATACAAATTTAATGAGAAAATATAAAAATGGTTTTTAAACTCTAAAAATGTGCAGAAAATTAATAGAAACAAAAGCCCTAATTTTTAGTACTCAATTAAACCCTAATTTTATCAATTAAACTAAAAACCCTAATTTTATAAAAACTAATTACTAAAAATTAAATTCTATTTATTATTCTAGAAAAGACAGGGTGCAAACTTGGTAAAGTGAAAGTCAAGGGTAGGCGGGCAAACTTATGAAATTTACACTGCAGTACAAACGAGTAACCCTAAACTATGAGAAAAGAACCAAATAGACCCCGCGATTGTGGCTTATTTTGCTTATTGAAAAATGACTTTTCAGCCAAAACTCAAAACTACAAACTTACTAAGGGGCTTACTCCTAACAACTTTAACAAAAGCACTTTTATCTTTAGATACCAAAGATAAGCTAGAAAATAAGAAACTAGTTGCTGTCACAGAAAAGTACTAATTTGACTGCAATTTTTGGAATTATTTTGCTTATTTTTAAGCTTAATACTTTGACTAAAAACTTGAAACTAAAAAGATGCTTTGAAGAGCTTAAGATGTGCATTAAGAAGATTTGAACTAAAATTAACCTATGCTTAACAAAACTAGAAAGAAAATTAAAATGAAAAAGTTGCAAGTTTTGATGAAACTGTTTTTGAACTTATTTTTAATAAGCTAACAAGTTATAATATGGACCTTAGGAAGCTGAAATTTTGGAATTAAGCTAAACTAACTAACTATAATCAACCTAGCTAAAAGGATTTGTAAAACTCTAAAAGGAAATGAGAAATTTCAAAGTGAAAAATAGCAAAACTTATGCTGAAATGAAATGTACTTGCTGATGCAATTGGTGTTGCTGGTGCAATGTGCAAGTAACAAAGATGTAGGCTAGAATTTTTAAACTCACTTATAACTAAATGGATCTAAGTAAACACTAAACTACCTTAAACTCTAAGTTGCCTTTAAAATCTTAAAATCTAAGACTTACACATTCTGAAAAATGTTTCCCAGGTGCTGGCAATGGCTTTTAACTCCCAAACTTTTTAAATTCTAAACTCTAACTTTTAAAAACTGTTTAAAAATTTGTTATATGACTAAACTCAGCTTAGTGATGTGGCTATTACAGTTTAAAATTGACGTTTTAACAAGTCAATCTCACTAAATCCAAACACTCATTAATCTAAAAACTGTCACACTTTATTGCACTTAAAAGCTATTTAAAAGCTAAAACAGCTAAATCATTTTATCCACTTCTACTATATCTAGGTTGTTTAAGCTATTTGATCACTAAAAAGCTAAACTTATTTGAAAAATAAGCTAGTTACTCTATGAACATATTACTACTACTATGACAGAAAAAGTAACATAGAAAATTTTTTTACTTGTTTTTAAAACTACAAATAACAAAAGCCAATACAAAAATTATTCTAATTAAACTAAATAACAGTATTTAAAATGAAGATGTCAAAGTGATAATCAAAATGTAATAACTTTAAAAATCTATAACAAAGAAATTTAGAGAAAGTAACCTGAAAAATTTGTAGATCTCAGCACAAGAACTAACTCTAGTATGAGTGATAGCACAAATTGTAAACCTTAGTGACTTCCAAAGTCTCAAACCAATAGCTTAAAAGCCAATAAGCTGAAACAGCTTATTTCTCCTTTGATGCTTGAAAATGAGCTTTATCCACCTCAAGTGATCATGTTTAGGTGTAATAGAGTTACAATGATTCAATGACAGCTTTAACAACAAATAATTTTTATTTAAAAATGATCTTTATAAGACACATAAGCTCAAATGAGCTTATTTAGAGCTTATTTGATTAAATTCAACTTCAAACTGAAAACAAAAGCTTAATAAATGTGTAAAACGAATTGTATTGCTGAATTGAAGTAGTACAAGTTCAAAGGAAATGATTACAAGAGCTTAAAAGCTTAATTGCTTAAGGTAAAATTAAAATTGCTTAAAAACGGAAAATTACAAAGTAAAAGAAATTTAAAACTAAAACTACTACTGAAAAATGATGTCCTAACACTCTATTTATAGAGGAGAGGTGAAGAGAAGGAAGGTTTTCTAGAATAGTCCTTTAAATCTCATCCTTTGATCCTTTTAGTTAGTGAAGTTGAGGCCGTTTGATCAATTTATTGAGGTTGTAATGGCCATTATCTGCTGCCAACGTGTTTATTGTGATATGGTGAAGGTGTATGAATGAGGTATTATAAAGAAATGACGGGGTTTTTGGAAAAATTCGGGATTGGGTTGTGGGAAATTTGGCGGGAAATTCAGTTGTGGGTATTTTTGCTGTCAGAAGTCCTTAAAAAGTTAAAAAGCCAAAAACAGTACTTAGGAATTTTAGGATTTTAATTTGTTAATTTAGCTTATGATTCTAGATTTGTCAGTTTATATAGATAGATTATAAGTAGTTTGATAAGTCCTTAAAGATTTAGAGTCTAGAAGAACTTTAAGATCTAATATATTTTCATTTTTAGGTTAAGCACATCATAAGCTCATTAGAACTTCTTTCCTTTTACATTTTGATCTAGTGTTGAGTTTTTTATAGCTTATTTTCTAAAACCAAGGGTTAAACCCTCCTTTCTGAGGTCAGTTTAGAAATAAGCTCTTATTGAGCTTATTTGTTATTTTCAGCCCAAGTAGCTTTTATTAATTTTGTTCCTACTAGCTTCCTTTACAACTTTGCTCTTTCAAGTTTTTAGTGATAAGCACTTTTAGAATTTGAGCTTATAGTTGGACTTTAGTTTGTTGTCGGGGTAGGAGCTCAGGGACCATTCTTGTAATTTTTCTGTTTTAGTTGTTTTTCAGTTAATCCTTGCCCGTTAAATGTTTTAGCCCCGTTAGCCCTTAAGTCTTTTACACAGTTAGTCCCTAAGATTAGATTTTAATTAGTTTATTTAGTTTTAATTAATAATTAGGGTTAGGTTTTAATTAGTTTAATTAAACTTTTATAAAAAGATAAAAATTAGGGCTTTTATTTTTAAGAAAGTTTCTGCACATTTTCTTTATTTAGTGTAATTTTTATAAAATTTTTAGGACTTTATTCTTAATAGTTTTATTATTAATTTTTTTTTATTAGTTTAAAACTTAGAAAAATTATATCTTTTAATCTAAAAAGCAAGAAAAAATGTTTTTCTTTTTCCTAAAATTTTCTTTTGTCCTATCTTAGGTTTATAATTTTAGTTTACATTTTTAGGGATTAAAATTTGTTTACATGTTTAT
>BQNB010108683.1:0-22909 GCA_026074375.1 Tanacetum coccineum
ACTACTACCCTAGATAGTTCTAACTGTCTACATTTTTTCATTTATAGCCGAATGAGAAATATTGAGTCCTTTTGAAGTGTGTTTCTTGTGTGAGTGCATTCCAAGCTTCAATCATAGCCCTCAATTTCATCTTGTGTTTCTTTTATTCCATCTAAGCCCTCAATTTTGCCCTGTCCAATCAAGACACTTGGGATAGCCAACGTGTTCTTGTCTTAAACTTAAATAATAGGTCAAATTAGGTTTGTCTGGTGTGGGAAGAAAAGGTTAAAGGGTTTTTGTTGGGTAGTTGCAGTGGTGACAAAGGAGAGAATGGTGTGAGTGATTTGGCGGGAAAATCACTGTAGGGTTTAATTTGTGACGGGGTTAGGGGGTTAAGGACTGTTGGTGCAAAGAGGTTTAAGGTGTAGGGGGTAAGCATGTTAGTCCTAAGGACTAACAGTGTTAGTCCTTAAGGACTAACTGTGAAATGGATTAAAGGTTAAGGGTTGTTGGGTTAATGGTTGTTAACTGTTGTTGGGCTATGGTTTGGGTCGGTTTATATTCAAAGGGGATTTGGGCCACAAAATGGATTTAGGGCTTATTATAAGTAAGCTTAAAAGCCTAAGTCTTCTATATGCTTAATGGGCTGACCCGGCCCATTAGATGGGTACGGGTTGGCCCATTTAACATTTCTTCGATATCGGCTTCGTCATTGACTTGTTGACTTTGACTTTTTACGCTCTTTCCATTCCCGTGCTTGGTTTTGTCGGTTTTGCTTCATTTTTTGTCCTTTTTCCCAATATCCGTTACCTGCACAACACAAATAGCAAAACAAGCATATATTTGGCATTTTTGATATATTTTGGTCATTTTAGGCTCATTTTTATAGGTAAAATGTATGTGTATTTAAGCACATACCAGCTACTAAAATAATGACATCTTGCACTTGTCACGATGTATGAGTTTAAAGCGTAACGAGTAAAAAAAATTGCTAGCAGGTATTCTAGGTAAATTTTTTTGGACTCGATTCATTCCTAATAAGTGCTAAACGCCCTTGTGGCTAGGCAGACAGATTAAGAAGGAATTGCATGCTAAAATGTTCAATTTAATGAAAGCATGAATGGCTAGTCCCTCATCTACATAAGTAGAAATTCATATAACTCTGTTGAATACCGAAGAACATTAATACTTGTAGCATTCTACTAGGAAAGTAGACAAAGTAAATAAAATGCTAGTTTGCTTTTCTACTGGTGATGTAGAGCACTACAATGTTGACAAATCTTGTAAAACCTAAAAATCTCAACAAGTGTAAAATTACCAAAATACCCCTAATGCAATAAAAATACATAAAAGCATGCATAAATTTCATTTTAATTCTAGAAATTATAAAAATACAACATATGACAATTATGAAATTTATGTAAGAATAAAATACCTTATATTGTATAAGAAAAATAATTAATATTTATGTATATATATATAAGCCGAATTATGTATATTTATTTATTTATACATTAAAATTTAATCAAATAAAATTAGGATAATTACAAAATATATTGGCAAGTTAAAATTCTGATTTGGTCTATTTTGAAAGCCCATATTTTTGGCCAAAATACCATATTATAATTCCTTATGTATTTTATTTGTTAAATCCTAAAAACAAAAATACCCGAAAACCCTAAAAACCAAAAGAGGCGGCACTAAAATATTTCCAGGGTTGAGACCATTTTTATAAGGTGTTTTGGAGATCAAAGAAGGTGGGAAAAATAGTGGGAAGATTGTGGATTGCTTGGTTCGATCGTGGTAATCGTTTGGTTCGAAATAAACTCAACCGGGTACAATAAATTCATCAAATCATCAAGGATCATCAAGGGTATTTTTGTATCTCATTTTTCATCATTCTAATCCATAATATACGTAGGAAAAATATCCATGCATGTTATATTGATCGTATGAATTAAAACAAGTTAGAAACCCTAATTTCGAAATAATTATGAAATCGGCCCAAAAATGATTGTACACTTGATTTTATATTTTTCTAAGGTTGTATATATCATATGTAACTCAGATAAATTATTGGAAAAATTTAGAAGAGGATTCGAAAATTTATTTGGGATTTTTCTTATTGGTCCGAGTTTGCGGAATAAAGGACAAGAAAAGAAAAAAAATGTTTCGAACGAATTAGGTTAGGTTTTGCTAATTTTTTTTCCCAGGTTCATTTAAGGCAATGATTGGGTAATAATTATGTTTTGTGGTTGGGATTGGGAAAAATCAAATTAGGGTTTTGTGATTTATTTTAATTAGCCGATTTGGATTTAAAGTATAAGGGGTGATTCGTAATTATTTAAGAACTATGAGGTCTATTTTTAAAACCGTATTATACATATTATATTCTATATAAAATAAGTGGGGGGGGTATAAAGTGTCATGATGATATTATTCTTAGGATTAAAATGGTTAATTAAATATATATAAGTAGATTAGAATTAATAATTAAAATAAGGGACTTGAAATTGTAAACTTCTGAAAAGTGGAAGGGTTTTGGGTCAGTATTTAATGTATAAAGTGAAGAATCGTTATATTAATCTAAAAGGACTTGTTTTGTAATTATGATAATGAAAGATATTGTTTAAAATAATTAATAAACAAAAAGGGCTAAATATGTAAATTGTGTAAATTAAGGGTTTGACTTGTAAATACAGAAAATGGAAGGTATAATCTGAATAAAATGTGAAACTTTGACATTTACACTTTTAACCTTGCAAATTGTTGATTTTGTATATTAAACCCTAAAATATGGAAAGTTGTCATATTTAACCCTAAACTTGTAAGGTTGATATGTTAAGTCCCTAAACTATTCAAAATACTAATTAGAATCTCAAATGATGAATATTACTAATTTTGGAAAGTTACTAAAAATGGAAAGTTACTAAAAATGGAAAGTTACTAAAAATGGAAAGTTACTAAAAATAGAAAGTATAATTTAAATGAATGGTTTGTAATTCGAATTTATCATTTCTTTAGGTTCGGTCAAGCGGAGTGATGTTGAATCCTGTTGTGTTTTCTTTTGATTATTGCTTTGCTTCGGAATAAGGTACAATATTCCTGACTTATCGTTAAGGTTTTTCATGACATATTTCTCTCTATCTTTGGATTACTTTATGTATTTTGCTACATGTGCTACTGAGCCTTTTATCTTGGTTCTCTATATGATCATTTATTATGTTCGATTTGAAACACTGCTATGCTACCTTTGATATTTAACCTTTGGCATTGAACTTTGCTATGAACCCTTTTGAAAAAATAAACTTTTGATAATGACTTGCTTTTGAACCCTTCAGTTTGAGACACGAGCCACTATTTGTTTCATAGCCATGAGGTAACATGGCCTTTAGTCCATTGTGCACCTATGGCATGACTGCTCGGTGGGTGGAGAAATTTTTCTCACACCGTCCCCCATTTGATATATATGACGCATATAAAGATTAATATTATGTTTAAGGGGCGTATGATGCATCCTAGATTTTGTTTGTATTCGATGATTATGACATTATGATATATGTACTATTGGTGACTGATGTAGGTGGCAACTCCACGTCTTCACAATTTAGAGCTCGCGACTCCATGGTTACAATGATATGATTTGTTTTGGGCTTGGGTATTTAGACTTGATTTTGACTTTTCCTGATTCATCTTACCAGTGCTCGCACTCGGTGGCCGTACACACATGCTGTACTGATTTGGTCTTACCTATATTTGAATTTCCTTTGATCATTTCGTGTGATAATATCCCTTGTGCACCTTAATAATCGTATCCTTTGATTTCCGTTATCTTTATCACTCAGTCATGCGTTCGAATTATATATAACTTTCACCTGGGCCTTTGTAAGCTCAAGCGCACTTTCTTTTCCTGCGCATGTATCTAAGCTAGGAGCTGGGTTGCGTTTCGGGATATGAGTGCTGAGTGTGACCTTACCCTAGAGATCTAAGGTTTTGATATATGATTTGTTACTTTTCGAGACATTCGTTATTTCGGTTATTTCGTTTGGATATGTCTGTCTTTTAAGAACTTATGTACCTTAAGTCATGTTGACTTATTTTCCTTTGGTATTGATTTTGAGACTTCCCACTGTTACGCTTGTGTTTATGATTAGTGTATGCCTTGATGTCAGAACCATATTTGTAATACTCCTACCCTCTAGGCGGGGCGTTACAATTAAATGGGTATCAGAGCTGTCAGGTTAATCATGACGAGGTCTTATGACCTTAGAGCTTAGGCTATGTACATGTGAGGATGGGTAGACATTAGGTTCCTTCTCGTAACTCACTTCGTAACCTAATCTTGTTTTGCGTTTCGCTAATCGTTTTCTCGAACGTTCAGATGGTGACTACCCGTAGGAAATCTGATGAACGATGTTCCTAACTTCGAGGCCATGATTACTGCTGGCTGTGGCCAATGCTCTCCCTAACCTTACGGCTGCTTTGAGAACTCAGATCACCAATGACATCAGGAATATGCTATACCCCAAGGGATTCATGTTTGGATCGAAAGGTTTACTAAGTTAAAGCCGCTTGCGTTTCGGTCTGCTGCCACTCCTGCCGAGGCAGAAGACTAGATTACGCATATGGAGAAGTTATTTCAAGTTTTGGGTTGTCCCGACAACTTCAAGACTCGTCTTGCTGTGTTTAAACTAGAGGGTGATGCACTGAGCTGGTGGAAAGCTCATTTGCGTACTCAGGTTGGAGGCGATGCTTTTGCCGATACTGACGTAGGTGCGTTTTCGTGAGATCTTTTACAACAGGCTTTTTTCCGCATCGACCAGCAACTTTGAAGCTAGAGTATGGGTCGATATGTCAGTTGGATTCGAAGAGTCGGGAGTACATGGAAGAGGTTCACGTAGATTGGCGATTTTGTGGTGCTACTAGCAAGATGCCAGAGGCAAGCTAGACAGTTCAAGGGGGGCTAAAGAAGTGGGTTTTGGACACGATCGTTAATAGACGGATTATACGAATGTTGCGCAGTTTGCGGCTGCCGCCCGTAACATTGAGATTAATTGCATGAGAGCGTAAATTCGAATAAGCGGATAAGAGATGTAATCGGATCAGAACAGAGGACAAGGGCCAATAGGAGAACAAGGGTCCGTTATGACCAGGCAGCATGATATAGGGTCGACTGGACCAGAGTGTTGAGCATAGCGGGTCCGTCCAGGATCGGGGTTATGATTCAAACGACAGGATTTTCGGGTTCAGGATCAGAGTTTGCTGGTCAGGAAGGGGAATGACTCGCCAGGGTCAGTAACTACAACCAGCGCCAGCATAGAATCAGATCAACTCGGATGCTAACCAGGGTCATGCATTCAGGTTACTGCAGGTCAGAGGATGGGGGGGTGGGACTAGGGGGGGTGGGGGGGGGGGGTCTACTGAAGCTTTGCCTCCCTCCAGCACTTTGTACTACCTGTGGAAAGCCTCATAGCGGGTGTGTTATAAGGCTACTGGTGGGATGTTTTACTTACAGGTCTACTCAACATAAGGTGAAGGATGGTCCCAAGGAAGCAGAAAGCAGAGTATGCCAGCGATTTTGACTAGATTACCTGCCTACTACAGCGGGGTTTGTGCGATGACTTCCGTGATCAGGCGGCCAAGACTTTCAGGTACTATTACCGGTATTCTCTACATTGATGATCGTACTGCCTTCGTTTTATTTGATACTGGGGCTACACATTCTATTATATCTACCACATTTGCTAAGAAACTTAATATGACTCCTACACCATTAATTGAACGTGAATCATTTCAACCCAATGAAGAACCATATGCTTTAGTTACCAAGAATATGTTAACTGCCCTCTACGTTTTGATGATCGTATTCGTCCTGCGAATTTACTTCCTATCCATAGCTCGACGTTGTGTGATCTTGGCATGGATTGGTTGGCTTCTCATCGAGCTACCATTGACTGCTATGCTAAGACTGTGATCTTTGGTAACGTTCGCCAACCTGAATTTGTTTATCATGGTTCCTCACCGCTTAAGTCCGTTAAGCTCATCTCTGCTATGAAGGCACGTACCTTGATTTCTCATGGGTGCCAAGGTTTCTGGCTTCTGTTATGGACGACATTCTCTTGGAGGGTCCCTAATATTAAAATCTTTGTTGTTCTGAAGTCCCGCTGATGTTTGTTTCCCAGATGAACTTCCCGGACTTCCGCCGGCTTAGAGAGATTGAATTTGGCATTGAGTTAATTCCCAGTGCTGAACCTATCTTAAAGGCTCCGTATCGTATGGCACCTGTTGAATTGAAAGAGTTTTTAAAGGAGCTTACAGGAGATGGTTGGAGAAGGATTTATTAGACCCAGTGTTTCGCCTTGGGGTGCCACCGGTCTTATTTGTTAAGAAGAAGGATAGGAGCATGCGCTTGTGTATTGATTACCGCGAACTTAACCGTATTACGATTCGTAAACCGCTATCCATTTCGCGAATTCGACGTTTGTTTAACACAACTGCAAGGGGCCAAATATTTTTCTAGATTGACCTGCGATATGGTATATTCACCAGCTTCGTGTGAGAGACATGATAAATCCTAAGACTGCTTTTTCGTGACTCGTTATGGGCCACTGCCTAACTAGTTTCTTGGGTTTATGCCCTTGCGTCTACTAATGCCTCCTCGCCGCCGTTTTATGGATTTGATGAACCGATTTTCCACGAGTACCTGATAAGTTCGTTATTGGTTTTCATCGACGACCATCCCTTTTACTCCAAGTCTGAAGAAAGCATTGCACACTAGGATTGTTTGGAGATTCTTTGAGACTGAAGAGAGTTGTATGCGAAGTTTTCAAGTGCAAGTTTTCGGTTACAAGCAAGTCGCTTTCCTTGGTCATATTGTATCTGCAGACGCATCATTAAGGATCTATCAAAGGTTTAGGCTATCACCAAATGGCCGAACCACTACGGTGAGGAAGGAGAATTTCTGGGGCTTGCTGGCTATTACCAATGTTTTGTTGAGGGTTTCTCCCGATAGCTTTACCTCTTACCCACTGATGAGAAAGGTGAAAGTTTGTGTGACGGATGACGTCAGGGAGTTTGAGGAATGTGAAACGGAGATTGGTGTCTGCTCGATATTGGCTCTTCCATCAGGTTCCATGGTTTTCAGATATACAGTGATGCAACGAGAAAGTTTGGGTTGTGTTTGGATGCAACATGGGAAGTGATCGCCTACGCTTCAAGGCTCTTGAAGCCTTTTGAAAGGAAAATTATCCTAACCCATATCTTGAGTTAGGCTTGTCGTGGTTTTGGCATGAGATCTGGAGACACTATCTATATGGTGAAGCTTGTGATAAATTTTTACAGATCATAAGAGTCTCAATAGTATTTTTACTCATCGAGAACTTAACAGGAGACAGATAAGAGGGTTGGAAGCTTATAAAAGATTATGACACTAACATCTGCAGTACCATCCGTCAACGCTAATGTGGTTGCCGGAGACGAGCACATAGTCGAAAAATCTGGGATGATAGCTTGTTTGATTCCATAATCCTTCATGATTTAGAGCGTTTGGAATGTTTCAGCTATGTGATGAGGGTTTCTGGTGGCTATTGGCGAGTTATGAGGATAGAGTCTAACCTCCATGCGAACAGATCAAAGATCGCAAAGGGACGACGGTGAGTTGGTGGGCTTAGTGTGCAGAAATGTTGAAGACAGGTAATCATTACTGAGTTCAGTGTTGAGATGACGGTGTTTGTGTGGTTTTGAAGATAGGCTATGGTTCCTATGATCAGGCACTTCGCGAAAGTTTTATGACGTAAGCTCATAGTTCTCCATTTACAATTCATCCAGTTCAACCAAAAATGTACAAGATTTTGAAAACAAGTACTTATGGTGGAATGCATAGCAAGATGTGGTTACATTTGTATCCAAATGTATGACTTGTCAGCAGGTCAAAAATTAAACGAGCGAGAGGGCTTAGTGGTTTGGTTACAGCCGTTGGAAATTCCCTGTGGAAATAGGATGAATTTCATGGATTTCGTTTTACTGGTTTGCCTACTACTCAGAAAAGACATGATGCGATTGGTGGTTGTTGATCGGCTAACCCAAGTCTGCTCATTTCTTACATATTCGGAAGAAACTAGGTATTAAAGGTAAGTTGGGCGGAGATTTTTCGACAGAAATCGTTAGACTGCATGGTACAACCGACTCTATTGTCCGACAGAGATTCCTAAGTTACGTCTCGTTTTAGGAAAGGATACAGAAAGCTTAGGGAACTCGACTTAAGTTCAGACAAGCATTTCATGCTCAAACCGATGTCAGATCCAGAGGACCATTCGACTTTGGAAATAATGTTGAGGCTTGTGCTGGAATAGACGGTATTTGGATGAATAAATATGCTTGTGATGTGGCCTACACTAATAGTTCAGCATGCTAGCATCAAGGCAGCACCTTTCGAGCTTTTGTATGGTAGAAAATGTCGAGCACCTATTTGCTGGGATGAAGTAGGTGAACGTTTGATTGAAGGTCCGGAGCTTATCGAGATTACTAATGAGAAAGTGGTTGTGCTAAGAGAAGCATAACAAGGGCTTTAGATACGCGACAGAAGAGTAGCTGATAAGCATCGACGGACATAGAGTTTCAAGTTAGAGATCGTGTTATTTCTGAAGGTTTTCGCCATTTATAGAGAGTTAAACATTTTGGATCATGGGCAAGCTCAGTCCTTGATTCTTCGGTCCGTTTTGTTGAGATTATGGAACGAATTGGGAGAGGTTTCGTATCGTCTGGCGCTTCCTACGCAGTTATCGCACGTTCATGATGTCTTTTATATATCTCTTTGAGGGGTATACCATTATCATCCAGTGCATGTTCTGCATCTTATCCGTTTGAATCAGATTCGAGCCTGATATGCTTTTAGTCCAGGAACTTGAAATCCATTCATGATCGCAAGATAGAGTCATGAGAAACAAAGTTATTCCGTTTTGTGAAGATTCTATTGAAGAAGTCACCCAGAATCGTGAGGCTACCTGGAGACCGAAGAGTTCTATGCGACGCAGGTATCCTCATTTCTTTCAGTTTCGGGTATGTGTTCGTTTTCGTTCTCATTCCGGTTCATTTCAATTTTCGAGGACAAAATTTTTTTTTAGAGGGGAAGAAGTTGTAAAACCTAAAAATCTCAACAAGTGTAAAATTACCAAAATACCCCTAATGCAATAAAAATACATAAAAACATGCATAAATTTCATTTTAATTCTAGAATCTATAAAAATACAACATATGACAATTATGAAATTTATGTAAGATTAAAATACCTTATATTTTATAAGAAAAATAATTAATATTTATGTATATATATATAAGCCGAATTATGTATATTTATTTATTTATACATTAAAATTTAATCAAATAAAATTAGGATAATTACAAAATATATTGGCAAGTTAAAATTCTGATTTGGTCTATTTTGAAAGCCTATATTTTCGGCCAAAATACCCTATTATAATTCCTTATGTATTTTATTTGTTAAATCCTAAAAACAAAAATACCCGAAAACCCTAAAAACCAAAAGAGGTGGCACTAAAATCTTTCCAGGGTTGAGACTATTTTTATAAGGTGTTTTGGAGATCAAAGAAGGTGGGAAAAATAGTGGGAAGATTGTGGATTGCTTTGTTCGATCGTGGTAATCGTTTGGTTCGAAATAAACTCAACCGGGTACAATAAATTCATCAAATCATCAAAGATCATCAAGGGTATTTTTGTATCTCATTTTTCATCATTTTAATCCATAATATACGTAGGAAAAATATCCATGCATGTTATATTGATCGTATGAATTAAAACAAGTTAGAAACCCTAATTTCGAAATAATTATGAAATCGGCCCAAAAATGATTGTACACTTGATTTTATATTTTTCCTAGGTTGTAATAATCATATTTAACTCAGATAAATTGTTGGAAAAATTTAGAAGAGGATTCGAAAATTTATTTGGGATTTTTCTTATTGTCGAGTTGCGAATAAAGGGGAAAAGAAAGGAAACAAATGTTTAAACAAAGTTAGGTTAGGTTTGCTATTTTTCCAGGGTTTTGTGTTTTTATAAATTTAATGCTGAATGATGGGTAATTAATTGTGTTTGTGGTTGGGAAAAATCAAATTAGGGTTTTGTGGATTTATTTAATTAGCCGATTGGATTTTAAAATATAAGGGGGTGATTTGTAATTTCTGAAACTATGAGGTCTGTTTTAAACATGTTATTATACTTATTTTATCTCCGGTATAAAAATAAGGTTGGGGTATAAAGTGTCAGTGTTTGATATTATTCTTGGATTAAAATGGGTTAATTATATATAAATAAGTAAGTAGAAATTAATTAATTAAAATAGAGGAACTGAAGAATGTAAATTCTGAAAGTGGAAGGTTTGGTCAGTATTTATGTATAAAGTGTATGAATTTTGTCATATTTTGAATCTATAAGACTTGTTTTGTTAATTTTTAAAAAGGATAATTAAAGATATTGTTTAAATAATTAAATCAAAAAAAAAGGCTAATATGTATATAATAGTGTACAATATAAGGTGATTGAAATAACAGAATATGGAAGGTATAATCTGAATAACAATGTGAAACTTTGACATTTACACTTTTAACCTTGCAAATTGTTGATTTTGTATATTAAACCCTAAAATATGGAAAGTTGTCATATTTAACCCTAAACTTGTAAGGTTGATATGTTAAGTCCCTAAACTATTCAAAATACTAATTAGAATCTCAAATGATGAATATTACTAATTTTGGAAAGTTACTAAAAATGGAAAGTTACTAAAAATGGAAAGTTACTAAAAATGAAAAGTTACTAAAAATAGAAAAGTATAACTTAACTTAAGGTTTGTAATTTTGATTATCATTTCTTTAGGTCGGTCAGAGGAGTGATTTTGAAATTCCTGTGTGTTTTCTTTGATTATTGCGTTGCTTCGGAATAAGGGTACAGATAGTTCTGACCTTATCGTTAAGGTTCTCATAAGACATATTCCTCTCTCACTTTTTTACTTATGTGATTTGCTAACATTGGCTCTGAGCCTTTTTTATTCTTGGTTCTCTTATATGATCTGTATATTATTTCGAATTTGAACCCTGCTATGCTACCTTTGATATTTGAACCTTTGGCATTGAACCTTTGCTATGATCCCTTTGAAAATGACACTTGATATGACTTTGCTTTGAACCTTTCAGTTTGAGACCGAGCCACTATTTTGTTTCTACCATGAGGTAACATGGCCTGTCATTGATGCACCTTTGGCTGACTCATGTTGGGTTGAGTGATTTCTCACATATACACCGGTCCCCCATTGGATATTATATAAGCGCATTATGAAGATTAATATTTGTTAAGGGCGTATGGATGCTTCCTAGATTTGTTTTGTATGCGATGGATTTATGGACATTATGATATATGTATATTTGGTGACTGATTGTATGGGTGCAATCCACGACTTTCAACATTTTATGGAGCTCGCAACTCCATGGTTACTATGATATGATTTTTAGTTGGGCTGGTAATTGACTGATTTACTTTCTTGATTCATCTTACCTTTACACTATGAATTGATCTTCTGATTTGTCTTACCATATATTTGTATTCCTTTGATCATGTCTTGTGATATCCTTTGCACCTTATATCGTATCCTTTGATTTTCCGTTATCTTTTTGCTTTCGATTATATATATCTGTTCACTAGGCTATTAAGCTGCCAAGCCGCACTTTCTGTTCCTGCGACAGAATGGTATCTAAGCTAAGCTTGGGGTTGCGTTCGGGATATGAGTTGCTGAGTACGACTGAACCCTAGAGAGATCTTAGTTTGATATATGATTGTTTTACTTTTCGAGACATTCGTTGTTCGGTATGTTCCGTTGGATATGGTTTTCTTTTAAGAACTTATGTACCTTAAGTCATGTTGACTTATTTTCCTTTGGTTATTTATTTGAGACTTCCGCTGTTTATGCTTGTGTTATGATTATGTATGCCTTTGATGTCACACCATATTTGTAATACTCCTACCCTTTAGGGTCGGGGCGTTACAAATCTAGTGGGAGTTTACGTTTTATTACTGGAAATACATTCATCTAATGTTGTCAATTTCAGTGGGAGATACAAGATTTATTTCTTTGTTAGTTGCCCTTATTATTTCTAACTTGCTTTGAAATAATTCATTACTTTCCGAATATTAACGACCATGGTTTAAGGAAAAATTAATTTTACTTTATAGATAATTCGTTGCCTTTCCGATGTTGATTTCCGAAGCGTTATCTATAGAATAATAATCCACAACTCCTTATTAAACATTATGGTTTGATATCTACTTGAAATATCTATGACACTATCATATTGTTTATGCAATCGAGCGCTTGTCGTATTGCTTATCTACATTAGATAACGTTATCCTGTACACAAGTAGGAGAAATCTTAAGTGTGTGCAAGGAACAACATATAACAATATGATTATTGATTCTTTTAACCGCAAGGTAAGAAAGTTAATAAATCTACTTGGACTTAAACACACACGATGTTTGTTACCCTATTACATTCAAATGTCATGATATAATGTAAAGCTACTTCAACATTTTGACTACATGCTTTAGTCAATATAATTATGGTTAAATTATAATAATCATAAGTTTAAAGTATTAAAATAACTTAAAATTACTATTGAACTCAAGAGTTTGCGTTCATAATTACTTTAGTTAGTATAATTATGTTTGCTTATTGAGACATAATTATAAAGTCCTTGAATTTATCAATGACTCGTAACATGAAGTAAGTAGTAAACTTGTTATGTCTCCTTAGGACATGAACAATAAGGTCCTTGAATTATTCAAAGACTTGTAACGTATACTTGACATGTTCTGTTTTCCTGAAACACATGAACAAGAGTTATTGTACTATTCAAAGAAATATACGTTATAGCATGCACTTGGTTTTTAAATACTTTGTATTTAATTTTGGCTCGACCCAATTGACAAGTATTTGACCTAAAGAGAATTAAGTTATCTAAGGAATTCTGATGAAGTCTCACAATTCCAATACTTATAAAATACAACATTATTATGGTATGTCTAATGTGCTGAAACAAACTATATTCATAATGGTTTGATTCATGATAGCTTGATTTGCTCTACCTCCAAAATCTATCAAGGTTAGAAAATTGCGTGTGTCATGTATACACTTAATCTAGTTCCAACCTAGAAGGTATTCAAGACATTATCTATTTATGGATTAGATGAATCCTATTATGTCTTGATTAAAGTTTTAAAATTTGTTAATATCTTATGAAGCATATTATTAACAAGCTAGAGATGAGAACTGTGAAATGTGTTTTGTATTTCCCATTTAAGAGCAATTTATTGTTGCTTAAATACTTAGTATTTAGAGAAGTAACTCTTCTTACAAAAGTAAGGGGGAATATCTATAGATCTTGAAGATATTCAAGAACAAAATACATAACCTTCTGAATTCACTTGTAGATGTCATACTAAGGTTAAACATAAAAATGTTGAACCAAAGTATAATGTAACTCTCATTCATAAATCCGCAAGGATGCCTCATCAATAGAATGATATTTTAATATCAATGCTGAGGAAAATAAGTTAGAGGTTCATATTAAACCTGGTAACTAATAAAGATGAATTATCACATCTTGAATCTGAAAAATATCTTAGAACTATGAATGACAAGATGTAGTCCTTAAAAGACAATCAAAGTTTTGAGCTTGATTGATCTTTCACCAAACAGTAAAATGTGAGGTTAAAATGAGTTTCTTTTGAAGAAAGGCTCATAAGGACAAAATTGTATACATGTTAATGCCTGACTGATGACAAGAGTTTTTAATCTTACTCAAGCAATTGACTATGATTAAATCTTTCTTTTCTACATGCATTAATTATATAAAGATAACTAATTGTCATACATGTTTTCTTGAATCTGCAATATGGCGAATTAAGGATCATAACTCTTTTCTTAATGATTACCTTGCGAGGACGATGTGTATTCAAAAGGGTTATGAGTCTAATATATATATATAGTATACCTATATATAATATAAATATTTATTAAAATAATCGATAATGATATATTATATATATATATATATATATATATATATATATATATATATATATATATATATATATTAAAAGCAATTAATTAGCAAACCGCTCTTGTGAAAGAGTAATAAGCTAATTACTAATAAAATATATTTCCGAAAGCATTGATTAGAAATTACCCTTAGGAAAGGATAAAGATCAAATCGTTCCCGAGTCGTTTTCCCAACAAAGTGTGAAGATTGAAAATCTTGTTTCGGTTCGTGATCGCGTGCTTGAATATTCAATATTTTGGATTATGGATTCTAAATCTAAAAACGCAAAGGGAAAGCACATAAAGGCACGCTAATTTAGAAATTAAGGCAACTTAAAAATCTAACGACATTTTAAACAATTAAAAACTTATTAATAACTAAAATAAACTAACTAATTAACTAAAATTGACAAATTAAGACTCTAAAAACTTAAAATGCAAATTTCTAAACTTAAAATGTATTAAACTAATTTTTAATAACAGAAAAATATTTTTTTGAATTTTTAAACTAATTAAAACTATTTTTAAACTAAATAATACTAAAATTTAGACTAAAAATACTAAACTTAATCCTAAAAATTTAAGAAAATTTATAAAAATACTAGACACTAATTCTGAGGTTATCAAAGAAAAACGAGTGAAAAAGCTAAAGCCAATAAGCTGGGAAAAATCAAACAAGCAAATTTAGCTAAATTTAAACTAGGCTTTTATATTAAATGGTGCAAAGGTTAAATGAAAAAGTCCCAAGGGCAAATTGGTAAGGCATGTGTGTTGTGTGAGGGAGGTCACATGTTCGAGTCTTGTGACCTACCTTTTTATGAAAAACATTTTTTTTTGAAAAAGCTAAAGAATAAGCAACAAAAAGCAACTTTAATGAAAGACTTAAATCCAGAACTTATTAATAAGCTAGAGAGGACCAGTTAAAAGTGACATATTGCTTATTTGCTTTTAGCTTTAACTGTTAGATTTCATAAGCATTAATAAGCTCCTAATAAGCTAACAAAAGGAAAACAAGCTAAAACAGACCCTACCCTAGACTCAATAAGCACTTAATGACATGAAATAAGCAAACAAATAAGCTAAAAAGCATTAAAAAGTATTAAGACACTTTTAGAGTTGCATCGCACTTTGATTATAGGAATACGACTTTGCTTAAGTTTCTTGATTTCACGATCCATAATTTCCACTGGTCCTTCTACAAAGTTGAGTTTGTCGTCGAGTTAAAGTTCTTTTATTAGAATGATGAAAGATTTATCAGATAAGCATTTCTTGAGATTAGAAATGTGGATACTACTAAGCTTTTAAGGAAGCTCTAGTTTGTACTCCACTGAGTCAATTCGTTCAAGAATTTTGAATGGTCCAATGTATCGGGGATTAAGCTTTCCTCGTTTTCCGAATCGATAGATATCTTTGCGAGGTGATGCTTTCAACATAACACGATTGCCAACTTGAAGTTCTAAAGGCTTTCGCCTTACATTGGCGTAACGTCTTTGTCGATGCAGCTTGCAAGTGTTGACGAATTTGCACGAACTTTTCAGTAGTTTCTTGAATTATTTCTGGTCCCGAGATTTAGCTGAATGCCGGAGTGATGTCAAGAAATGATTATGAATTGTAAGAGAGTTGCAAATCATGTTGGATATAAATTTTGGAAATGAACAGATGATGACTAGATACTTAACCGTATGAAGGTAATAATGATAATAAGGAATTTGTTTGTACAAACGGATTTGAAAGAAACTTGTTTGTACGAATGCCATACTTAAGCCCACTCATTTATAATTTGTCATTTACAAACAGAGGCGTCCCAATCCTTGTAATTGAGAATTTATAAATTCATAGTTCGGAGGTTTATAATTTCCTTATTCAAATGAAGAAGCGTCCTAATTCATTTCAATAAGATGATTATAAATCATCCTATTTAAGCATAAAACATGATATCAAAACGGTATTAGGTAGAAGATAAAACTATGAGAAGGATAATGAGACATTAAATCACACGATACCGATCCAGAAATCACATTTGGAGAATTCGGCATACAATTCCTCCCTTCTGAGTAATTTCAAAATTATTCTCAAATGTTCTGCGTGTTCTTCTTTGTTATAAGAATATCATTGATGAACACTATTATGAATTTATCTAAGTATGGTTTACACACCTGATTCATGAGATCCATGAATATGGTAGGCGTGTTAATTAAACCAAATTACTTGAATTTTATAGTGTCCGTATCTCGTTCTGAAAGCAGTCTTAGGAATATCTTCATTCCTTACTCTCAATTTATGATAGTCTGATCTTAAGTCAATTTTTTTTGAGTAAACGCTTGAACCTTGAAGTTGATCGAATAAGTCATTGATTCTGGGTGATAGGTAAGTTTATTCAACTCCTGGTGATTGATATATATTCTGAAGGATAAGAAGAAAAACGGATATCCTGGATATATAACTTTCGGTTTTTATACATGATATAAGATATAGTCAGGTTTTGTTTTGGTCACTTCGAGTGATCAAAGTTTTACCGTTGATAGGAATGTGGATGACTTTCTTGTTGCAGAAAATGTTGGCACGATACTTGGATAATTAATCCATACCAATGATGATGCTGAAATAAGATTAATTTTGATAGGTAGGTTTCACAATGTCAGAAGGCGACCCTAGATAACGGTACTATGAAATAGTGAGGTATAAAACATAATTGTATTATATCGTGAACAACTTGCCTTTATACTTTACATAGTCAAGATTTGACAAGTGTTTTAATTTATACCACACACCATGTGGTTAGGTTCTAACATAGCTATAACTAGGATCTAATCTTGTAATTCAAGGGTCCTTTGGTTCTGCAGTTCCTAGTTTAATGACCTATCTTGTTGCAAATTTGACACTTGACAGTGCAAACTCCTGTGTGATGCAGGGTGCATCTTGTACATAAGGGAAGGTATCTATGGTATCCTTTGGCAGGATAAGTACTAATAGTTTCTTGTCTTCTATTCTGCTGGTGGTGGTTGTGATTGTTGTGGTTATTTTGATAGTTGTTGCGATTGTTTTGGAGGGTATTGTGTTATGCGATCATTGGAGTAGTTGCTTGTTTGTTGTCGTGGTGTTTTCTTTTATCAATCAAACTTTTGTACATAAGGGAAGGTATCCATGGTATCCTTTGGCAGGATAAGTACTAATAGTTTCTTATCTTCTATTCTGCTGGTGGTAGTTGTGAATGTTGTGGTTATTTTGATTGTTGTTGTTGTTGCGATTGTTGGAGTGGTTATTGTTGTTGCGGTCATTGGGGTAGTTGTTGTTGTTGTTGTCGGTGGTGTTTCTTTTATCATCAAACTTTCGTTTATGGTTATTGGTTTCTTGTACAGAATTGTGTTTCATTACATGCTTTATTAACTTCTGGGTCATGGTAATGGCTTCTTCCATTTTCCTAATCTCGGTTTGAGGACAATACTTTTCTATCAAGAGTCTTTTAAATTCAGACCAGGTGATCTTATAGGCTTCTTCTATTCCAATAGACTGGGTAAATGAATTCCACCAGAACAAAGCTTCCTTAGTGAGGGTACTAACAGCAAATCTCACTTTGTTCTTCTCGGCACATTTGCTACGAGAAAATATCGATTCAGTCCGTTTAAACCAGCGAATGAGACCAACAGCTCCGTCCGTACCATTGAAGTAGAAAAGTTGGTAACTTGTAAACTTCTTGTAAGCGCATTTCCTTGCTACAGGAGTTTTTCTTGGTTTAGAGTTGGGATTGTTTGTACTTGCCATTATTGCAGCTTGTGCTTCCAGAACTGTGGCAACGCTATGAGCAACTAGTTTCTCGATGGTAGCATGAGTCAGGACTGGTGCTTCAGATGTTGACATCCTTTTGGGAGGCATTCTATCAACATAAGATAACACGTAATAAGAATCCATATAATGATAGTCATATCACAAGTCATTGTATAAAAATTAAAATTTTCATACTTAGTGATATTGAATATCATTGTGTGAGTTCTAACAAGAAATACATATTCCTTGATATTACATTGTAGGATATAACAGGAAGTTTTGGAATTTAAGATCTTCAGATATGAACGTTCAAACAAGCATTTGACTTATTAGATTCCTCGGGATTAGTTCACTTTCCAGTGGTCGTAGTATGATTTATAATGAGTTATCTAACTCTGCATAGATAAACTCATTGAAGGGATAATCGGGTGGTGGCCTAGTTAATTGATGATGAAGACGGAGATAACAAGAAATGACATATATGATATTGAAACGGTAAGGTAAAATGGAATTTCAACTTTATTTATAGATAACTTATCTTACATAACCTAAGATCTGACAGGTGTTGCTACTTATACTACGTGTCCTTAGATAAAAAGCGATAAAGATAAGGTTTCGATCTAGTAGTCTTGAAGTTTATGAAGTGTGTTCCATAAGATTCTTCATATATAGTTGATGGCGATCTTGGATATCCTCAAGGGTCATTTCTAAACAAATCCTAAAGCGAAAAAAAAAAAGAAAACTTTCTCTCTATCCATATGATTCTTCTGTAGCGGGCTTCCCTAATTTTTGTTTTCACTTTATTCAAAATATACTGGCATATATATACCAATCATTAACAAATCTTTACTTTCATTTTCTCAATACAGTGAAAAGAGGGTTCTTCTAAGTAATTCAGAATGCTTTCAGTTTGTTTCTCATGGTGTTTCCTGCAGTGCATGCTTAATAGAGGTATTCCCAAAATGCAATATCTAAGGTAGATAGAGTATAAGTTGAGACTGAAGGTGAAGCTATGTACATGCTTGCTTTCCCAAAAGATAGATGAATTAAATAACGTAGTTAAAGAAGAAGACGAGGGTAGAATTTTGCTTCTTAGGTGGAAGAATTCTTTAGGACAAGAAATATCGAGGAATAACAGTAGTGAAAGGTGGGGTAATATCCAGAGATGGAGTTAAAATAGCTGGGAGTAAATAGGATCTGTGGGAAATATGGTTGATCTTTAGCATAAAATACTTGTACGTTTCTTCAAATACGGATTTTTATAGAAAAGTAAGAATTTGGGCGGATCATAACGATCTCCTATAATCCTTCTGAAGAGTTTAAATCAGAAGATCTTCCCGATAAGTTGAACGAAGCGAAGTAATAGTTATAATATTCATATGAAAAGAGCATTTTCCATAATCGAACTCAGATAAGTATATAAATGAGGGGACGAAAGACATGACTGTAACAATCCCAATATAATAGAAGCTTATTTATATATGTTAATAAGAATAATAGTTATGTATCTTTACATACCATTCCCAGAAGATTAGCGCAAAACGAGGACTTTCTTGGATGAGAAAAAGAAAAAGTAGTTAAGATTAAGGTTTCAACCTGCTCTATAACGTAGGCTCTTGATACTAAATCTATAACACCCCCATTTTTACATATAGCAGCGGAAGCTAATCGGGGGTATTACTTCAAAGGTACAACAATCATAATCATAAAAACGAATCAAAAAGAGTCGTTTTTGAAAATAAGTTATCATTCATTATTTCCTTAGAGTTTTTACAAACGAGAGGTTCCTAAAATCTATACAATAAAGTTTAAATGATAACGGATTTTCCATCTTCATGTCCTCGCCACTTCGTGACATTAGTTACCTGAGATAAAACATGCTAAAAAGTCAACACAAAGGTTGAGTGAAATCCATAGGTTTAAGAAATATAATTTGAATGCAAATGCGATAATTGGGCTACGTTGAGATACACCCGTTATTGAAAACATATTTATTATTGCCATTAGCTCATGAATCCGAAGCTAGGGTACGGTGGTGATACGTTTAGCCCCTGCGGGTACCTTAGCCAAAATACCCGCGTGATTTCTAATGATGTCCAATTTTTACACTAACTTGGGTACTTACCAACGGGGAGTTTCAGCCTAAAAAATAATCTATTCACAGCTATCGCGGCTCACTACGGAGAGTAAATAACGTCCATGATTATGGGGACTTAAAGGCAAAGTAGTTACTTAGGCAATAGTAAATTGAAATAGCATACATAAATAATTGCATTCATGTTTATAGCATGTATCCCCCTCGCGGGTTTATAAAAAGATTGAAATGCGAGGCTATGAACTCACCTGAACGGTTATAGGGAAATTGATAGCAATGTATATGAAAATGAATAGTAACGACTTCGTCACAGGAAACCTGTGAATATATGTTAAGTCTTAGATTGATTGAATATGTAATTTTTGAATATTGATGTTGATTTTGATATAAAGATTATCATAACATCGTTCGGGCCATCATAATTCAGAAGTCATTCAGTAAACGTTTGAGGAGCTAGGGCACTTTAAATCGTAAACCCAACAACTCAGTCAGAACGTAATACCAATATGAAACTCCTTAATATGAAGCTCCCTAGTATTGTGGTATGATATGAATCCGGGACATGATTTTTGAAAGCACATTGATGATGAATGATATAATAGTTATAACATAAGCAGTTTTAAGCATTTTATTCAATATCTGGAAATGTTAAGCACGTTAAGCGTTAATTAAAGTTATGTCTTGTAATGTTTTGAATGTGTTTTTATACTTTTTCAAAATGTTACATTTTAGACCCTTGAGTTTGAAAAGTGGCAGAATATACCCTTGGAGTTTGCACTTTTATGATTTGGTCCCTCAAGTTTAAAAGATATCCCAAGTAAACCTTGTACTTTAAAAAGTGACATAATAGACCCTTGTAGTTATAACTTTGATAAAATAACACTTTTAGTCCTTTTAGTTATAAGTTTCTGAAAGTTACGATATATACCCCTTGCATGGATAATTTTTACAAAACATGTCCAAATTGCCATGCAAGCTTATTTTAACATTTCAATAGACATTTATAAGTTATAATAAACTAAAATATGAAGATTTAACACAACGCAAGTTTAAATTAACGATTCGTTAAGCTAGGAAGTAAAATGTGATGGTAGCAGTTAATAGGAAGAATCATATAGTTCGTGTTCAAGAGATAGTGGCGTGGAGCACCCAAATTATGGATGATACAGTGTCAGAAGATGCAACTAGTGAGAATGATGAGGAGGTCAGTGACATTGAGGAAGAATTATATTTAGTTGATGAAAACATAAAAGAAGTGGATGAATTTGAAAAAGAGTTAAAAGGTACAGAGGAGAAATACATAGAGGTAGAGAAAGAAAAAGAAACATATCATACCTAGATGACAAACACGAGGGTAAGGTCTCAGGGGCTTCGATGGATCCCAGTCACCCGCCGTAATTTGGGGGTTTTAGGCGTCATTAAAACATTGATCAACAGAGTGGTGAATCCTCCCATACAAGTAAGTGCTCGACGATGTTTGCCTAGTATAGAAAAAGAGATGTTCAAGGTATTTCTATGATACATGAGATGTCTCATTTAATTGACATTGAAGGTGCGTTAGGATATGATGTTCGAGGGTGTAAAAAACCTTAAAAGGTATTCTTAATAAAGCAGGAGTGTCTTTATGGGATCAATGAATATTTTTTCCATTAACATTGGAGGCACCAGGAAACGATATATACGTAATTGGGTCAAAGAGTTGTGTTATAAGAATAATGCTCATTTACTTAGAATTCAAAATTCAAAATTGACACGTCTTGAGTTGTTTCGGCTAAAGAGCGTGTGGGGGAATTATTCATTTGATTATGCCTGTAGTTTGGCTAGAGGAATGTCGGGGGAGGGGGGGGATTATCTTCATATGGGACCTGACTATGTTTATTAAGACTAATATTTGGTGCGATAATCACTATGTTATTGTGCAAGGTAAATGGACAAACTCGGATGATATGCATTTTATGATTAATATTTATGGCCCACGTGACACTTATGATAAGGCAGTACTATGGAATTCGGTATGTTTGTTCACTCAGACTCATAATGATAAGTTTATGTCATTTGGTGATCTTAACGAGGTGAGAGATGAGTCTGAGCGCTATGGTTCTACCTTTTCCCGATTAGAAGCAGATTGTTTTAATTCCTTCATTGAAGTGATGAATTTAGTTGTAATGCCAATGGGTGGAAGAAGATTTACTTGCATGAATAAGTCAGAAACAAAATTGAGTAGGCTTGATCATTTTATTGTCGGAGTCCATTATAAACGAGATTCAAGATTTGAAGGCTATGATGTTAGAAAGGGGTAAGTCTGATCATAACCCTATTTTCCTACATATTAAAAAGTTAGACTATGGTCCAAACCCGTTTAAGTTTTTCATTCGTGGTTGAAGCGACCTGATTTTGACATGATGATTATAAAATTTATAGAATATTCGTCAACAGTTACAACAACACCGTGAACAAGACTCAAAAATAGATTTAAGGTGTTTAAAGAATGGCACCACTCCACCAAACATAGAGGACAATCTCAAGGCTAAATCCTCAGAACCGTATAAACAAAATTGATGAAAATTGGATATGAATGTAACATCAGATTCGGATCGAGAAGAAAGGCTAAATCTGATACAAGAATGTGAGGAGTTGGATCATGTAACGGGTTTGGACCTTGCTCAAAAGGCTCACGCTCAGCGAGATGTGGAAGGTGACAAAACATGAATTTTTTTCAAGAATTGATTAATCAACGAAGACGACAACAATTGGTGAAAGAAATTATGGTTTAAGGCGTATGGTACTTAAATTCTTCTCAGGTGAAACAATATTTCTTTAACTTCTACAAAGAAATATTTCAAGATTATGCTTCTAATGTCATATTCATCGATGTTCCTCAATTCGTGCGTGTAACACCCCCATTTTTACATATAGCAGCGGAAGCTAATCTGAGGTATTACTTTAAGGTACAACAGTCATAATCATA
>BQNB010108684.1:0-14310 GCA_026074375.1 Tanacetum coccineum
ATGATTTGAGATGAAGTTGAGCAGGCATATCCTATTATGTTCTTAACATGTGTTTATAAATTGTTTTTTTGCTAATATATGCAACTACATTTTCTTACAAGACAAATGAATCCCCTAAAAATTATTGTGTCTTCGAAGTTAACTACAATGTTGTTTTCATGGAATACCCTGTATGGTATTAACATGATGAGTTACTCTAAAATGCTAGACATGTCCTATAAACTAGAATTGCATATTTGGGCAATCTTTTATTGTATTCCTAGATGTACCCTAGAAAACGGTTTGACAATTGTTGAAGGTGATGGGGATATGAAGAAAATGTATGATATGGCTGAAATGTATGGGTTAATTGACTTGTATATTACGTACCCTAGTAAAAACTTAGCAGAATGGGGTATTATAAAAACTTGACTTTCAATGCGTCTGATGAGGAGGTGACTTCTAAAGTAAAAACTCATGAAAAAAGGAAGTGAGATGTTGGGTCTATGTCCTCTGAGGAGCTTGTTTTATGGGTACCTGTTGGTGTTGGTTGGCATACCAAACCATCAGGCTACCTAATAGTTACTATTGCCCAATCAACATATATTATTTGACTGATGGTTCTTTGGCATTTTAACTAGACATTTTTATGGGTAAAAGAGTTTTATTTTTTCAAGACAATATTAAATACACAAAGCATGCTTAGTTTATATATAGTTATTAATTACACAGATGCTTAATTAGTTTCCTGTTTCGTATTTATTGTTCATCTTCTACTATTCTTTTGCTAATCCTAAACTTTGTTCTTCCAGAGATGACTATGAAAGAGCTTGAGATTCCTATGTCGGTAGGTAGCCTTGCGGGTTCTGCCGCTAACGTTCCTAATGAAGAGCTTGAGATGGCTATTGCTGGTCCGGTGGATAATAACATCGTTGGTGCCGAGGTTGTTCCTTTTTCTATGGGTCGAAGTGTTCTTGCTCGAACGGTGGCTCAAAGGACGGCTATACCTCTATCCTTTAAGAAAGGAAAGCATGTAGTTTTGGCTGATCTGGGCCCCTGTTCTCCTAAGTCTGTTCCTGACTTTGCTCCATGTGATGAAGCTTGTAAGACTCTTTCTGGTGCAACCACAAAGGGTCAAAGACCAAAAAGAACCATCAAATTACCTTTACATCTACAAGACTATGCCATGTGAGGCTACTAGACGTTATGGGACAACTGTCCAGTCATATTTGTTATTTATTTGCCTTCCTATTTTAATGCTTTCACAAAAAGAGGATATTAATGAAATAGTATTATTCTCTCTATTACTCTCTCTCTCTCTTTCTCTCTCTCTCTTTCTTTCTCTCTTCCTTTTATTTCAAATTTTAGGAGTCTACCTCTACTCGAAAGGGGATTATAACCTATCATTGGTTTGTTATGTCTAACAAATTGATAAACCGTGAGGCTCTGTATTTGTCTGCGAAGGTGTTCAGGCTGCGTGGTGAGGTTGATACTCTTAAAGATAAACTAGATGTTTAATCGTGACCACGATGTGTGGTTTTTATCAGGAGATTTGGGTAACTTGCGTTTCATCTCATATAAGCGCGATGCTGATCGTCTTGATGACAACTTTTGCAGATATGCATCATACACAAGAACATTGTTGGTTTTACTATGACTTGGATGTGTTATATTTTGTGTTAGATCTAATTTTCAATTATGTTTATTAGGTTAACTGGAGTTAAAAGTATGGTTAACATTCATCGAATAATGTGTAAATATACAGTAAATTCTAAAGATATTTTTCAAAGATATTTCCCAAAAAGTTGGGTTGAAAACAAATGCAAATTTCCCAAGATATTTTTCAAAGAATTTTTATCTTTTTGAAAATGACAAACTTTGTCGTGCAAAACTACCTCCAGTTCATGAAAAAACATAAAAGTCGGACAAAAAACATCCTCGTACAGAATGACACTTGGCAGCATTCCAGTAGAGTCGTGCGTTCGCGCGAAATAAAATTAGAAAAAAGAAGTCAGGAAAAAAATAAAGTGGAATTCGTCGCGTCTTTGGCTCATCTAAGTAATTAGCTCTTAAATGAATAGTTTAGATTAATTCGCGTCGTGTCTTGTGTCATGTTAGAGTCATATGATTGTACTAATCGTTCTCGTGGTTTATGCAGTAATTTTTCCAAGTAATAACTAATAGGAATTGCGTGCAGAAATTTTTCCAAGAAACAAAAAACATTTTGTTCATAGTGTCTGGAGACGGCGTCAGGATTAATCCTGACGGCGTCGCGTCTCCAGCTATAGTAAATTTCGTATTTTTTTTATTTATGAAAAATTAATTTTATATAATTTCCAGAATTTGTAATTTTCCTAAAATTTACAGAAAACCACAATTACATTAGTGCATTCATCTATCTTTATTGCTTTCGTAGTGTCAAAACCCTAAATATTACGTTGTATATTATCGTCTCGCCGACTTTACGCCAGGTGTAGTTGTCTCTTGTCTTTGATTTGCAGGTCATATTTGATCAGGAAAGCCCGGAATTTTTTAGGAGTTTCATGTGGATGATTCTTGGATGAAGATTTAGCCGAGAACATTTGTTTCTACTCCAATATCGAGCAAACCAGGGGAGTACTAGTTTCTTTTGCCTCTTTTTTTCCCTTTATTCATTTTTCGGGTACTTTTAAGAACATTGGGGACAATGTTCAAAACAAGTGTAGGGGTAAAATAAAGCCTTAGGAACTATTTCTCCATCTTCCTTTGTTTTACCTTTAAAATGATGAGTAATATACTAAAACGTAGCGTAGACGGTAATATTGACCCAAATTTAAAAACTTTTATGGTACATACCGATGAAAACTTAGTACTATTAGCGTCTCATGGATAGGAATTATATGACTAGCACAAAAACCCTACCACTTAAAAAAAGTTCTACCAAAAAAATGTTAGGTTCGCCCCTAGATCTTTAGGAATTCAAGCACCCATTTTTTGTGCTTAAGATAGTTTTACCTTTAGCTTGATCAAGTTAAGGAATGAGCAATCATATGTGTCGCGTTCATGGATTTAATCGTGCATGTGTGGTTTTGTCGCTTTTTCTGGAGCATTGGTATCGGTTAAAACTATACAAGAATGTACCGGTAGTATATTAAATTTTAAAACTTATTTTAGTGATGCATCCCGAGACTGCTAAGTGAGATCACATTCGTGTGATTATGATTTGTTAAATGGTAAGAGGCACTAGGATAAACCTTGTTTTAAACTTGTGTTATTATGGTCTCCTCGATCATATAACAATCCTCACACCCTTGCTTCGCACTCATTTTTAGTGCAAGATACCCCTAGTACACCCCTATGAGCCTATCTTTTTTGCGGTTCTCGTAATTTTCCTGTAGATTTCGGATTGTTAATGAAGAGCATTGTTTACACCCACACCAATTGTTACACCCAAATCGCATTAGCCTTCTTTGTATGTACTCATTTTTACTACGTTATTGTTACCAAATTTGTAAACCCAGTTAATTATCTCCTTGAGTACATGGTTGCTAAGTCGAGTATTTCATAAGTGTATACAGTTTTGGGACGATTGAGATTCATGGTAGTTTATATTTGATGTGTGCTATAAAACACATCCTTATTACCCCGTAAAACACTATAAAATGGACTAAAAATACTAAAATTTGCTTAATTATTGTGTAAATATGTTTGTTTGGTATTTTTATGTCTTGCATGTACTATGGATTGAAAACAAATCAAAAACGGGTATTTTTGGGTTCGTTTCGATCAAGAGTGCTTAATATTCAAGATCAAGACAAAGTTATGAAAATTCTCCGAGCATGCCATTGAAAACAGCATGAAATTACGAGTCCAACGGTGCCCTCGGGTTTTATTGGGCCAGCCCGTAACCCACTTAATGGGCCGGGCCAGCCCAAGATAAATTTGATTAATAATAAAAATGATGACGTCAGCTGACATCACCCACGCGTGACTCAAAATTAATTCAAGAGCCCTCACGTGAGCTTCCACTTTCTCTTTCTTTGGTGAATAACAAAGCAACACGTGGCAAGGGAAAAGTTTTATCTCATTTCAATATATACATAGTTTGATCAAACTGTTGAGATTTATATGTGAACGATGTATGCAGTTCTATGAGACACGTGCCCTTCATCGTGTGGTTGATCAGTCCCTGCCAATGCTTGATCCGATGTCACACACACCCAAGCCAATGATTGGCTCATTAACTAAGTCGGTGGAGATGAATTTTACAAAACCACCCCCATGTTTGGTTATAAATAGGATGCTCCCCCACAACTTTCCACATTATTAGTATAGTGTTTTTCAGTTAGATTTTATGAGTAGGTAGGTTTAGTTTACATATTTAAACCAACACATCCAAATGCATTTCCCCCCCAGGTTCCATTTTTCACAGACAATATTTCAAAGATCCCGACCAAAAGCATCCAGAGTTATCATCAACACCACACAAAACAACACACACTATGTAACAAATTCAACACCACAATCAACAACACAAAACACACCACAATTCACCCAGCATCATCCATAACACACACAATTCACGACATATCATCACTCAACAATCATCACATCAAACACCAAACATTCATTCCAACACAACACAAACACAAAACACTCACAAATCAACCATTCCAATTCCCATCCAACCCAAAACAAACACAATCCTACCATCACATCAACACAACAACAAAACATATCAACAAACACCAACAAATCACACAACTATCACAAACAATTCACAAACACAAAACAAATTCACAAACACAAAAAATTCAACACAAACATCATCAACACAACATCCACATTCAACACACACACACATTTGTCCAACATTTCTATCAAAATCAAACATCAAACATCACATTCAAACCACAATCCAAATCCACCAATATCATTTCAAAACCATTCCAACCACAAAATACACCACCAAATCCCATTCCCACACATCAACCAAACCAAAAACAAATGTAATTTTAGCTTATTGAAAAAAAAGTTAGTAGTAGCTTATCATAGCTTAATGTACTGCTGTTCATCAGTTTTTTTTCGATTATTGTAACAAGATTTGGTTTAGCTTAATGAAGATTATGGTTTGATTCTTAAATTGCTTATTTCTTATTTTTAGTGCTTATTTTCTAGCTGAGCTTATTCAAGATCTAATAAGCTCACTTATGGCTTATTCAGATTCGTTTTAGCTTATATAGTTTGCAAGCTTTTCATTAAGCTTATTTTGTTGAATAAACGTTGCGAGTAAATGTTCTTATGTGCTTATGTCATTGTATTGAATCTGTTTCTATTTTGCTTATTGCTCTAGTTCTAGAGCTTATTGCACCTCCGTATGAAAAGTTAAATTTTGATTTAACCATGCCTAAATCAATCCTTACCTTCTCACACTTTAGTTATGGCATTTTTAGTTCTCATCGTGTTTTTGACATACTTGGCCCGAGACTACCATTTTCTTTATCATATATATTTGGCCTCGTCTTTTCTATGAAATACCTTAAATTTCTCTCATTAAATATATTCCTACTAGGAGATGAAAATGAAGTATTTGATCCCGGGATTATCATTGTTTACGTCGAATCAAAAGTTTGAAAGAGTTCCACCGAAGATATTCCTGCCGTTTTCCTTTAATGAAAATTTAATTTTGGGCGAGTCAAGCTAGCGACTCATAAAAAAACAAGCGCTTTTCGGGAGGCAACCCATGTTATCTATCTATCTATTTTATTTTTATTTTTAGTTTTTATTTTGAATAACTGAGATGAATTTTTAGCCTAAGTGTGGGGGTGTGCTTCTATCCTTGTTGTGTTTCGTGGTTTTTTGTTTTTGCTTGCAGGATTTCCTATGATCTTGAAGACCTTCGTGCTTGTTTTTCAATCCTCCAATCACGCGGTCTCAGATCATCTTCATGTTTATATCATGGGAATCCTTAATCCTGATCATATATATATATATATATATATATATGTTTCCCCTTTCACACTTAGAATTTTTTGCATTTGCCTTTTTCGTTCCTAAGTGTGGGGGTAAAACCCGATATTTTTGAACATTGAGGCCAATGTTCCATTCTAAGTGTGGGGGGATTTCTATCGAAATTGATCTTACCTGTTTGCCTGTTTGTGTCCCTCGCAACCCCGTTTTGACCAAAATTTTAATATTTTATTGTTTAGTTTTAGTAAAAATAATAATAATAATAATAAAAATATCGGCTTCCTTCCAATTTGTTGTAAACCCCTGTTATTCTAATGAAGTGATGTTTTATAAATAATAATAATAATAATAATAAAATAACTCTTAGTTAAGAAAAAAATGATGAAAATATAAAAATATAGAAATAAGTAGGCCCATAGAACTAGGTAACTTTTGACTTGACCGAGTTATTAAACTCTAGCTTTTCCCTTAGCTTTCGAGACTAAACGTTTGCTAAACTTTAAAATTTTGCAAAGAATGAAAAATAATAGAGTTAAATATAGGTTAGATACTAAGCGTGGAGTAGTTGGATCTCTTTAGAGCTCATAGAGGTTAATTGTGGCTTTTTGCTCCCACCAGCTTAATAAACATTTTATAATTGTTAAATAAATAAAGTTACTTTGGTTTTTGCGATTCTTAGTTTAAATCCCTTCGTAGAGATTCCTTCTGGTGAAAGTAAGGTACACATCGAGGTTCTGTCAGTGTTGTGGGGAAATAGGCTACCGGGTCTTGTCGGTTAGGACGCCCGATGTCTCGGTAGTTAAAAGATCACAGGACTTGAAATTTGGCAATAATAATAATAATAATGTAATAAACCGAAGCTGAAATAAGACCACTACATCTTGTTGGTTAGGACGCCCGATGTTGCAGTCGTTTAAAGGGTGGAGGTAATAATAATAATAATAAGAACTGTGGGCTGATAAAAGATTACTGGACCATGGTCGGCTCGCATACCGATGTGGCAGTTTTCAAAAGAAGGCCCATAGTAAGAATAATAAATCCGAGACTGATAAAAGTTTACTGGACCATGGTCGGCTCGCATACCGATGTGGCAGTTTTCAAAAAGGTCGAGGATCTCCTGGTCGAAATAAGACTCCTGGACCATGGTCGGCTCGCATACCGATGTGGCAGTTGTTTAAAGGACCGAGGGATAATAATGTTGCAATAATAATAATAATAATAATAAAGCCAAATTTCGACTCCGGTGTTATCTAAATAAAGCTTCCGTCTCTAGACTCGTAGTTGAGTTGTTTTGGATGAAATAAAAAGGATAACCCCTAAATCATGCGAAATTAGAACCTTAATGTGGACCTTATTCTCACCATATCGTCTCTTTAGGAAAGGATTTCAAACTAATTATGATCTAAACCGGGCACCTTTATAATAATAAGGTCATAATTTATTTAAATAAGTGATCTCGTTTCACATTATATTATCTAAATAAAAACCCGTAGAGGAAATTAGGAATAAGAGAGCGAAAAGTAGCTGCGTTTACACAATTAGCATTTATGAGTAGTGTTAGCATCTAATTTTATATTTAGCTGTGATTTTGTTTTAAGCTTGGTTTAGGGATTGTGAAAATCAAGGATGACGAACTCCCGTTCTTAAAGCCTTTTTAATAATTTTATTTAATTTTTATCTTATTTTTTTATCTATTATGAAATAAAGCGGTTAAAACGGGGGCGCTTACGAAACAAATGATTTTTGAACCTTCTTAATGGACCTTTTCTGTTCTTGTTTGATTGTGAGGGGTCATAAGTTAAAGGGGGATTAAATTAATTATTTCCGTGCGTGTTTTATTTGCATTGCGTGTGGGACCAACAATGGCTTAGTGCGGGGGAATTTGATGTGTGCTAAAACACACATCCTTATTACCCCGTAAAACACTATAAAACGGACTAAAAATACTAAAATATGCTTAATTATTGTGCAAATATGTTTGTTTGGTATTTTTATGTCTTGCATGTACTATGGATTGAAAACAAAACAAAAACGGGTATTTTCGAGTTCGTTTTGATCAAGAGTGCTTAATATTCAAGATCAAGACAAAGTCGTGAAAATTCCCCGAGCATGCCATTGGAAAGAGCACGAAATTACGAGTCTAACGGTGCCCTCGGATTTTATTGGGCCAGCCCGTAACCCACTTAATGGGCCGGGACAGCCCAAACAAGCAAAAGCCCAACAAAAAGCCCAAGATAAATTTGATTAATAATAAAAATGATGACGTTAGCTGACATCACCCACACGTGACCCAAAATTAATTCAAGAGCCCTCACGTGAGCTTCCACTTTCTCTTTCTTGGGCGAATAACAGAGCAACACGTGGCAAGGGAAAAGTTTTATCTCATTTCAATATATTACAAGTTATCAAACGGGTGAGATTTATTGCGTATGAGGTACACGGTTCTATGAGACACATGCCCTTCATCGTGTGGTTGATCAGTCCCCGCCAACGCTTGATCCGATGTCACATATACCCAAGCCAATGATTGGCTCATTAACTAAGTCGGTGGAGATGAATTTTACAACCCCCCCCCCCCCCAAAGTTTGGTTATAAATAGGATGCTCCCCTATAACTTTCACATTATTAGGATTTAGTTTTTAGGTAGATTTTAAGAGTAGGTAGGTTTAGTTTAGCTTATTTCATAAAATGTAATTTTAGCTTATTGTAGTTTAGTAGTATCTTATCATAGCTTAATGTACTGCTGTTCATCATTTTTTTTTATTATTGTAACAAGATTTGGTTTAGCTTAATGAAGATTATGGTTTGATTCTTAAATTGCTTATTTCTGATTTTTAGTGCTTATTTTCTAGCTTAGCTTATTCAAGATCTGATAAGCTCACTTATGGCTTATTCAGATTCGTTTTAGCTTATATAGTTCGCAAGCTTTTCATTAAGCTTATTTTTTTGAATAAAGGTTGCGAGTAAATGTTCTTAAGTGCTTATGTCGTTGTATTGAATTTGTTTTTGTTTTGCTTATTGATCTAGTTTTAGAGCTTATTGCAGTTTCATTTTGGCTTATTGTTGATGGATTAGTTCAGCTTATTCGTTCGAGTAATGCTTAGTAGTTTAGATCTCGCTAGCTTTTAAGATCTCTTTTATGATTTGTGAAGATTTAGTGCTTTTACCTTGTGTTTGTTTAATAAGCTCAAAATTCTCATCCGGCTTCTAGTTAAGTTTTAAGTGCTTATTTCCTGTTTCGTATGCTTAATCTGTAGCTTATTTGATCGTTGTTCGTTTATTTAGATTAGATCTCGGTTATTGAAGGTTTTGCGAAGGTCTTAATTGTTTGTGATCTAAATAAGTTATTTCGTGAAGAGGCTTGTTATTATGGCTTATTTAGTTAGCTTCTTGTGAAATCGTAGCTTATTCGGGTTTAGTTTGATTAGCTTAATAGTATAAAGATCGCTGGTTCTATTTTCCTTCTAAATTGCCTCTGTTGGGCTATGTTTGGTTTATTATTTTGGGCCTGCGTTTGGCTATCTGATATTTGGGCTTCGTTTGGTTTAAAGTAGAATTATATCTTGGGCCTGCTAGTATTGGTTAATAGAAATTGAAAGTGAAATTGGTATAACTATTTTTTTAATGTTAACAGTTGGTTTGTTATTTTGTTGTTTTGACTTTGGTACTGGTCAACTCATAAGGCGTGGAGCTTAAGGGTTTAATAAGCTAGATAGAATTTATATATTTTCTTTAGCTTATTAAATCGGGTGTTATCGTTTAATTGCGGCTCTTCAATTCGGTTCCATTTTCTATCATTTTTCAATACTTTTAGTTTAGATAAATTTAGCTTATTTGATTAATATGCTTACTGAGTAGCTTATTTTTTTATGCTTGTTAAGTAGTTTGTGGTGAATAGTAAATTAAGTATGGAATTTAATAAGTGATTAGTGATTAATAATTTGCAAAATTTATTTAGCTTAGTGTTTTATTTAGTCGAACGGGCAAAACCCGTATGATTAAGTTGGCATTAAACTAGTAATTAATATCTCGATAAAAAGTCGTTTTCAATATTAAGCCAACGTTTTGAGGAAACGATTATTTAGACGGATATTAATTCATCATTAAGATCTAAAACTTCACACTTAAGAATCTAATCACTTTTACTTGACAAGCATATTTTCCTTTATATAGTTTTCATCTTATTAGCTTGCTTGTTGATTAGTATAATCTAGTTTAGTATTATTTGATATTTAGTTTTAATCAAAAACCAAAAATTAAAAGATATTCAAGCATTATATTGGAAACATTTTTGTGAATTTCAAATTCATCTCTCGTTGGGACACGACATCCGAAGGATAAACTATTACGTTTCCTAAAGTAATTTTTATCCGACGTGATTACTATATTATATTACTCGACCAGTCGTTCGCGACGAATCAGTATTTTATGGAGAATTGGGGAAGAAAGTCAATTTATTACCCCCATATGTGCTTAATACACTTCATGTTATTTTGATCCTTCTAATTCGGGTCATTAGATTAGTTTATGATTATGAGTTTTAAAACTCAAGTGAAGTGGTGCAATTATAAACCCCAAGTCATGTATTATTTATGTTTCAGCAGATGGCAGGGCAAAAGTGTATGAAAAAAATAGAAAAAAAGAGAGAAAAAGAAAAAGAAAATAAAAAAAAATAAGAAAAATATAGAAAAAAAAAGAGAAGAAAAAATGTACGGGCTGCCATCTTGTTTATGTTTATGTCAAGAAAGAGTCGGGAAAGAAAAAGAAAGAGTTTGATGTAGAGTTTAACTTAGCAACACCTTACGTGTATTCTTGTATTTAATTAACTCACCACCACCCCAAATACATCCCATCATTTTATGTTTCCATTTAACTTACACCCGAACATCACAACCATTTAAAGACCTCTTTAATAGTAATTCCTAGGTGCCTACGCCACAACGGTGGAGGTTTGATCACTTTTCAAGCCTATGGTAATTTATATGCTATGACGAGTAATGAGTGTTAATTTTCCATTTCCTATATTGTTATAATTCATTATACACCTAAGAGAAAGAGAGAATCCAAACACTTATGTGAGGTGCTAGCATATAATTTCCGTGCTTTTAATTACGATGTCTAATTAGTTGTTCCATAAACTATCTTTAAAAAGTAAGTTAAATGCCTCCGATATTGCTATTGTCTAGGTAGAAAAGCCTATTTGCTTGAGGACAAGCAAATCTCAAGTGTAGGGGTATTTGATGAGGTGTCATTTTGTACACTTTTTCAGGATCATTTAACCCTCTAAATCATGAAAATAACTTTAAAATACGTGCTTAATTGTTTCTTTTTGTATTTTTAGCACTTGGATGGCATTTGGAGGAAATACACGTGACTTGGGTTCATTTTGGGAAGAAATGGACGAAATTACAACTCTACACCAAAGTCGATGAAGAAAAACCATACAGACTATGGAGACGGCGTCGGGATTTCTAGTGACGCCGTCAGGATATGCAAGCGACGGCGTCAAGATCTTTGAGACGGTGTCTGAACGTAATCGACTTAACCAAACCCTAGAAGATTCGGCGTAACGACGGTGCCACAGTTATAAAGCGACTCTGTTGTGATTGTTTTTGTATATATACAAACTCAGTTTTAGGGTTTTAGGTGTGGAACTTGGGAGAATTCGTAGGGTATCTTAGGGAGCCGATTTTTATCAGCTTTTAGGTCTTTTTTTAGGGTTCTCAAACCCTTTTGTATCCACCAATTACTCCATGTTTTAATCAAGTGAAGTTCTTTATCCTTTAATCTTTCAATATGTCTTATTGTTTGATTCATTATTGTTCTTCGCTTCTCTTTAACATGTTAGGCTAGATCTATTAGTTTGCTTATAATTGAATGAAACTTAGTTTGTAGATCCTTTTAATATTGCTTCTTGTTGATGGATGTGAGCGTTAGGCTCTAGAAAACTAGCTTCTTAATTGCTTGCGAAGACGTCTAGGAAAACGTGTTTGTGTAGAAAGGATACCATCGGTAACAGTCTCCATACTACCATACCCTTATATGGTTGATCACCTTTTAAGTATTTTAATGCATGTAATGTACTCTTAGGAGCCTTGTAATTGTATTCATACTACCTTACTTGTGCGTTGCCTTAACAGAACATTACATAGACGGCGGGTTCGTGTAATTAGTTCATGAATTAGGAAATATGTACACATCGCATCATAAGGGTGACGGGCTATAGAATTAGGAAAAAAAATTAAGGATTAATGCATGATTAAGTAAACACATTTATTTACCTATACGAGTTTCCACAATAGTTTAGATTTAATTTAGTTTAATTAGTTTAAAACCAAAAACCCCCTTCAAAACTAAGATTTTAACCTGCTTTCATAAAAATATAATAACACAAAAATACTATTCTTTCAACCCCTAGACCTTCGTTACGTTTAGTTCGAACCTTCACACGTTATTCCCATAGAGAACGATAACAACCCCTGAGTCTTGCCTATACTACACTACAACGGTTAGGTACACTGCCTAGGGAGTTGTAAAACTTTGTGCATTTACAACGATCGCACATCAATGCATACTATTAAGGTGGAATATGAACTAAAACCCCCGAGATGTGGAACGAGTTTGGTTTTTGGTCATGATGATTTATAATGTCCTAAGCGTGTTATTGATGATTTGAGGAACTTGAGGAAGCAGGGAGGAACATCTAACGATGGTTTCCAAACTGTTCAAAGGAAGGGGTTCGTGATCCTCTAGTTAGCAAACATGGGATGGGAGGTAATCAAATTCTTCCTAAGCAGCAGGTTCCTAATTCAGTTTTTCATAAGAAGATGACTAGTATTCGAGTATCTAATGCGTTTTCTACTCTTAAGGAAGATAATGAAGAAGATATGGGGTCTTCACATGAAGACGGGTATTTAGTCGAGTAGGAAAGGGGAATCTCTTTCGGAATGAGGTTTCACGTCTCCTAACCCATTTGATTTCCTCACCAAGGAATATGGCGAAAGTATTTTGTATTGGGATAAGCTTATATCATAGTAAATAATTATACGCTCGGAGATACATAATCCTATGGGGTCACACACGTATACACCGAGATACTACCAATTATAATGTAATTAATATATTTATTGTAATTATATTAATTATACTAGTTTATATTTCACGATATTGCTTAACGGTATTTAATTAGTTCGTTGGCCAAAATAATTATTTATAGGCTTTTATTAATTAAGTATTAGACTAATAAATAGGCTTAACCCAAAACAATATGGATAGCCCATATTGTATTGGTATGGTCGGCCATATGGGATGAAAAAGGAAGGGAATCCAACTTGTTCTCCAAATTTGGTTATCCTATATAATATCTTTGTTAAATCATTACTAGGGGACTTTCTTGCACAAATTAACAATCAAAGAATACTTTTCTATCCTCCCTACAACCCTAATCTAATCAGCACATTAACCCTAAAGGGTTATATGAGCTGATTTTCATAAAACAATAAACCTAGAGTTTTGTTGTTTGATCGTGAATCAAGAACTAACATTCGAGTAGTAATCTATGACGTGTTATGTTGATACATCATATAGGTCACTTGTTTTAGTGACTTATATATGTTTTGTGGGTTTTATATTAGAGCAATTAGGTGTTCTTTGCTCCGTGATCTCTCGATAAAATAACAAGAAGTTAGTACTTTTATTTATTTATTTGTTAATCTATTTGCATCATATGTGATCTCTTTGGGACGTTTTCTGCTGCGTATACTCATGTTTATATGTGTTTATAAATATTAAATTCAAACAATGGCACCACGAGCCGATCATATAATGTCTAGGTTGCATACGTTTGCATGAAATTGACCTAGAGTGTGTAGTTTTTTTTTGTTTTCTTTACATGCTTTTAAACTGCCCTGGTCTTTCTGTGAAAAATGAACTTATAATAAGTGTTAAAAAATATCTTGAAACCCCAGGTTACGGATTTATGTGTTCTATGCGGGTGATTTGTTACATGCTTTATATCTCTCGTTTTCTTGACTAATTTGTATATTACTTGCGTTTAATTGAATTTCATGACAAACACATGCATGTTTGCCATGGAGAATAAGTTATTCTCTTGTAGCTTGAATTTTGTTAATGCTTCAATATGTAGTACGTGCTTATTCGATGAAAACCTTATCTTTATGCATGTATTCTTTGATTTTTGACATTTTTGACATCGTTGTAGTAAAAAAGTGTTTCTCGTCACTCTGAATTGAATTGGACAGCCAAATTTTTGTGCTAGGTTCACAACTCATAGGCCTACAACTTTGTATTTTAATACAAAAGTCGGGGAAGAATCCTTCTAGGGGTTTTCAGGCCGTAAACTCGACTAAAAGTAGAAAACTA
>BQNB010108685.1:0-22908 GCA_026074375.1 Tanacetum coccineum
AACATTTCTTCAAAGGTGAAGCATTTAACATCAGGTATTCAATATGCTTTACCTGCAGATGTTAGTCCATAGCACAAAAATACAAAATCCAAAGTATGTTTTTCTTGACATCATTAAGTATGACTAACAGTTTTAACAACAGTCTTAAGTATAACTAGCAGTTTTAATTATACTTTACAGTACTAATTGAAAAGACTAACGGTACTAATCCTTTACCAGAAATTCTACCACCATGTGCTCCTCCTCCAAATGTAACATAACATCTATCAAATTCCTTGAAATCTGAGAGATAATCTATGTTCCCAGTCATGTGCCTTGAGCATCCACTGTCAACAAATCATGTATCATCTTGTTGTGGCTTGCCCTGCACATAAAAATAAGGAAACTAGATTCCTTTGGGGACCCAAGCCGTCACTGACTTGGATCTGCCTCGTGCATCAATGTAGTTGTGTCTTTTAAAAGCAAGTGATGCACCATTAGGTTTGGTAGGTCTCCAAACCCAATATGCTGAGGTCTTTACAGCATTTACCCCTTTTACCCTAACAGTATTAACATGTCCTGTAAATGACCTAGCAGTATTAACTGCTCTAGGCCTGCCAGTATAATAGTGTCTCTTTGCAGTATGTACAGATCTTCTAGTTAATGTTGTTTGCTTATAAAAGGGCCTTTGAGCAGTTGATTGTGCTTGTTTAAAAAAAATGTGTCTTTGATTTAGCACTATGAACTGCTGATTTGGGGTGAGCAGTATTAACAGGCCTAACAGTATTAAGTGGTGTGAGGCCAGTTTTCAACAAAACTGCTCTTGGAGACATATTCCTGTGAACACTAGGGTGTGTGGTTTTGGCATCCACTTTTTTGTAATTATTTCTAGATACTATGCCTTTTCTTTGATGGTTATCACAATTAATCTGCAAATGATTAAAACTTCCACATATAAAGCAAGCCTTGTTATACATCACAAAATCTTTTCCTAGTTGATTGGATTTCTGTCCATTCCAATTCCTCTGATTACCCCTAGGAGATTGTGATCTATACATTTCTGCATACCTAACTGACTTTTTAACTGGTTTTTCATGATTTTTAGGTTTAGTAAACTCTACCTTTTTATTAACAGGAAAAACAGTTTCTTTATCAACATTAGGTGAAGACTCAACAAAGCTACTTGTGTCTTGTGATACTTGTTCTTCTACCAAAGACTCTTCAGAATTTTCTTTAGAATTATCTGATTTTTTATCACAAACAACATTAGACTCTTGCTCACTATTCTCAGGACCATAACCTTTGAATTCAGGCTCTTTGAATTCATCAAGACCAGAATAAGACAAATCAAGCTTTTTAGGTCTATTATAGATTAAAGGATGAGGTGGAGGAACTGCACTATACCCCAAACCCTTTTTACTTTTGTCAGTTATCTGACTTCCTAACAACTGATCTAAGTCTTTTGAGGCCTTATCAAATTTCTCAATTTTAAATTCAATGCCATCTTTTTCTTGCTTAACTTTTTCAAACTCACTTTTAAGCACATTTATTTCATAGTCTTTACAAGCTACTTCTCTTTTAAGAACTGCAACTTCTTCACTAAAAAGAACCTCATTCTTTCTATATGTGATAAGTTGTTCTTCTACTGTTGCTAAACCTCTTTTATAAGTAGCTGCTGTAAATTCAGTTTGATTAAGCTTAACAATCAAATCATCACACTGTTTCTTAAGAGTTTCATAGTTTTTCAGACAAGTTTTAGAGCAAGTTTTATCAGTGTATACCTCTGAGTCTGAAAATGCCATTAGAGCCATGTTTGTCTGAACTTGTTCTTCTGCCATGTCACTCCAATCAAAACCTACACCATCTATAGCCAACATTGCCTTTGAAGATGTGTCTTCATTGTTTCCTTGCTTCCTGGTGTTGTCTTGATTTCTGAACTGACCTTCCTTGCTTCTTGGTGCTCTACACTCCCTGGCAAAGTGTCCCATCTTATGACAGTTAAAACACTCTACCTTGCTTTTATCATACCTAGTAGTATCATTAGCATTAATGAAAATCTTCTTGCATGTCCTCTGATAGTACCTCTTTGCCCTCATACTTAGCAGAGAGAGCTGCCACTTTAAATTCATTGCTTCCAGGTCATCTTTATGAATTTGCTCTAAGTCCTAGTATAGGAGATTAGAACCATTAGGATTTTCAACCATGAAAGCATACACAGCATTATCACTGAAGCTAGCAGTTTTAACTTGAGGACTAGCAATGTTAACATTAGGGCTAGCAGTACTAACTTGTGGACTATCAGTGTTAGCATCATTAGTACTGCTAGTGCTTGGAGCAGTCATGAAGGCCAAGTTTTGAGCATCACTACTTGCATCAACAGATTTCTTTACCTTTTGTTCAACAATTTTGAAGTTGTTGTACAAATCATCAATGTTTATAGTTTCAACTTCAGGCTTATTTATCCACACAACTACATGAGTGTTCCACTCAGGGGCAAGCTGCTCAAAAAAATTGAATTAAATCTTCTTGAGCGATGACCACACCTAAAATTGCAAGCCTACTGACTATCTTCTGAAGCCTATTAAAGATAGAGTCAAGAGACTCTGCACTTGATGCACTAAAATTTTTGTACTGTTGCTTCAAAAGTGTCTTCTGAGTTTTCTTAGTAGCTGCATTACCTCCAAATCGTGTTTCAATGGCAGCAAACATTGATTTAGCATCAGGGTATTGACTGAATGTAAGTTGATGTTTATTGGGAAGAGCCATGAGTAGCAAGCTTTTGGCCTTCACATCATTCTTCTTATTTGTCTTTTCTTCAGCAGTTACAGGTATAGACATCTTTGTAACTGAAGTACCATTCTCATGTACTGTTTGTGGTACAGACACCCATGAATCACCATTTTCTATGACCTCCCACAGAGCATAGTCTTAGATCAGGACGTACTGCTTAATCCTTATCACCCACATCTCATACTCACCCAGTTTGAGTATAGGAAGCTTTGCAGTAGTACCACTATTTGTAGATTCAAACTCCATGTCTTCTAGATCAAAGTTTCTCAAAGAAAAGCTCTGATACTACTTGTTGATCCCAACCCTTGATTGATTCCTTAGGTTGTCTAAGGTTAAATTACCTTGGATAAATCCAAAATAACTTATTGTAGAAACTTTGTATGTATACTAAAGTGTATGCAGAATCTACACCTTAATACCTACAAGTATTATGAATAAAACATTAATCTTGAATAAACAAAGATACAACCAAATGCTCCAATATTATTAGATCAATAATACGAGTACTCTTCACTAGTACTAGGGTTTACAACCTTGAAGCTTTTCTGAATCGACTTAACAACTATGAAAACTTATATGCAAAACTAATATCTCAACGAATGCCCTAGAGCCTCCTTTTATAGATTAAGGAGTCCTAGTCGGCTTACAATACATTCATAAGATATCATAATCTTTTATAATCTCTTAAAAAAATACATTATGTATATCTTGTACATAAACATCTCAATACTTATCTTCATAAGTATTCTTGTTCTCCAAACAATCTTTATCTCTTTAATTTAACTTTATCCTCTTGATAGTAGAAAGTCTTCAAGAAGTTGTAATCCTTACACCAGCAGCACTAATAAACATAAGCAGTAGTAACATTAGTACTAGTAGTACTAATATATACTAACAGTAGTAACTTGTACTAGCAGTCTTAACTTTTACTACTAGCAGCACTAACTACTTAGCTTATATTTTAGTCTTCAACACTAAGCAGTCTTAACTTCAAATAACAGCAGTAACTGTTAGCCTCAAAATATTGAGTAGAACAAGGAAGTTCGTTCATTTATTATATTAGGTCTCAGTCATTAATTAAATATACGTTGTAATAGGCTAGACGGGTAAACGTGCTCTTATATGTAATCTAACCGGTCACGTGTACTGGGTGAAAGCCCAAGTAATCCTGAGCCTGGCCCGTAGGAATACTAAAGGCATGTAAGCCTTTTAGTTTAGGTATAAATACACCTCACCAAGGAAGGTGAGGTGGTTGGTTCATTTATAAACATTTTGTCTTGCAAGTAATCCTCCCATTCTCTCACTTTCTCTCTCTTGTTTCTCTCTCTACAATTCTTTTCATCATCCAATCTTACTTTTTTTGTTCATCATAATGAAGTGAAGTGATTATTTGGCACCGACATTTGGTATCAAGAGCCTTGGGTAGATCGTAGTTGTTTTGTGGTTTAATAAGCTCAAATAAGAATTTTCGTGGCTTATTTCTTCAAATAAGCTCATGGCATAAAAAAAATTAGGGCTTATTGGTTTGTTGAGCTTATTCTTTCTTTGGTTTTTGTGTTTCTAGCTTATCTTGAAGCTTATTTTTCATTTTCATGGCTTATTGTTGCAAATAAGCTTACGGCTCACAAAATTTTGGCTTATTGGTTTGTTTTGCTCATTCATTTCTTGCTTTACTTGTTCTACACCTTCGTGTGTTTGTTTCGTGATTATAAGCTCTTAAATTCGTGGCTTATTTTTTCTTTTCGTGGCCTATTTCCTCACATAAGCTCACGTATTTTTTAAAAAAGACTCTTGATTGTTATTTGTTTTGTATTCTTGCACAAAATACTCGTCCGTCTTGTTTAACATCAAACAAATCACATCCTCTGAGTTTGATGAATCTGATACACATGTGTTAGAAAGACTCGATACTTCAGCTGGAAATCATGTCAAAAAGATTATTCTTAAATTGAATCTACCTGATCACAGGTCGATCCTCACAGATTCGAAGGTTACTCCAACCAAACACGGCGAAAGACAAAAGCCATAATTCCCCCCCTGCTTTATTTGCTAACTGCTTTTAATTCAAAATACTTTAAGAATGGAGTTGAAGGTACTTTATTCTAGCTGACTCACAAGATTCATAACCACATGCTCATACCCGACCGACGACCATAAAGACATCATGAAAGCTCAAGTACATGTTTTAAACTTTCCGATACACTGAAAACCTGAGACGTAATTTCTTGAGTGACGAAGTATTAAAGAAAAGAACTTCAAAGAATTCCGTCACTCCATAAACCGAACATCTTTCATGAAGTGACAAGAGTAAAAGTTAAATGAAGTTCAATAAAGATGCAAAATTAAAGCTTTCAAGTCAACAAAATCAAGAAATTGTAATGAGCATGTCGGTCCCGAATCACAAGTTTACAAGATGGCAAAGTTTTACAAGATGCAAAACGATATTATGCTTGGTTGATGATCTCATGGTGTTCAAGATCACATTTTCACTTACAAGTAAAGATGAAGGAACAAGCTCGTGCCTAAAGTCAAAAGACACTACAACATATTCACAAGATAAAGTTAACGAAAGACATACAGTTTACGAGCTGAAGACTAAAGAAAAAGCATAGTATGCTAGGATTATATTTTTTGTAAATTGGAGTGACCTCCCTTAGGGGGAGATTGTTAAAAACAAGAAAAGTCTCGGTCACTTCCAATAGTTAACTAGTCAAAGCCCGTAGTTAGTAAATGTTTAGTGTCATAAGCTAATATGGCCTAAAGGCCCATGGAAAGCGTCCCAAGGCCCATGTCCGACCACTATTGTACTATAAATACCCTCTTTATGCCTTGGAGAGGATGTTGGTTGGTTGTATTCTCATATCACATAATGCATCTCATGTTTATCACTTTCTCTCTAGAAAATACATCCTTCCTTCCACTTTCTCTCACTAGTTCTTACTTCTCATAAATCAAAGATTACTTGTATTCTAGATACTGTGATAATAAAACTAACATTGCTTTATGCTGCAACAACATCCAACACTCCTGATCTAAGCATATTGACATTAGACATCACTTCATAAAGGAGCAAGTGGAAAACAGGTTGGTTGAGATGTATTTTATCAAAACAGAGTATCAACTAGTAGACATTTTCACCAAGTCTTTAGCACAAGAGCGACTTGAATTTCTCATCAACAAGCTTGGGATGAGAAGTATGTCTCCTGAGACTCTGAAAAAACTGGCAGACGAAGAGGATGATTAACGGTGGTAAAACTCTTCACATATCCTATGTACCATATGTATATAAGAAAATCATAAAAACCCAAAAAGATTTTTCATTTTATAGAAATTTTTACAAAAATAAAATACAAAAATATAAAACCTATAAAAGAAAATAGAAAATTAAAAAAATTAGAAAATATAAAAATATGTTGTTCATGACATGTCTTTTGAAAATCGATAACATTTACGGCCATAGAAATATCATTTAATAATGATACGAGGCTGTAAGATGAGTTCGAGCTGAAGTTATAAAAGCTTTTAAAACATGTCATTTGGCTTGCTATTATTTTTAGATAGCAACCCGGTCTTTAATTTAAAGGCAAGTATTTTCATCAAAAAGAAAACTTGACCTCATAACGGGAAATTAATTTTCTCGGGAATGAATTGCTTCATATTCATTCAAAGGCTTGTGTTTACTATGCAACACAACCCGTGCTTCCTTATCAAATAGTTGTACGTGTCAGTTCATTTATTTATGTAAAACAAGAGAAATCTTGTTTCTATTGGTTTTGTTTTTGAAACCTAATTAAACATATCAATTCACAAACTCAGAAACAGATTTATAAAAAATAATTCTTCTATCACTCCAAAAAAATCTACAGCTGTTTCTTTAAATTAAAAACCAGGACATTTATTTGAAGGATATATATCAATCCATTCAAAAATGATCTTTCAAAAGTCATCTCAGAATAAAAAAGAAAAAGTGTTTAACAATAACGGATCATCAATTAAAGGGGAGTTAATATTATTTTAAACACAAAAGGGCTAAATGTATTTTGATGTAATCTATTAGGGACTAAAATGGCAAAATTTAGGACTGAAATCCTAGGTTAACATCATTCGGGGCTTAATGTGTCATTTCTATAACTAGGTTAGACTTAGGAATAAGTTTAATATGGAAATAGAAGAAGATATAAACTCCAAGGACCATTTTTGCCGTATTTCGAATTTAGGCCGGTTATATCTTTTTGATTACACAAATCGCACATATACACTTAAAACTAAAACCAAACACTCCTAAATCCTCTTTACATATTTTGCTTCCTTCATACTCAAAAATTCAAACTCAGAATACACGTATTACAAGAATTAAGGTACCGCACCCTACTTTGTTAGTAATTCGTTTAACATCACGTTGTCAAAACGAACAGTTTAAATCTCCTTTTTACACTCATAATCGATTAAAAACGTATTAGGGTTCATAAGTAAAAAGTTGAGGTTTCTTCAAATTAGTTGAGGGGTTTTACTCATTAGGGTGCGTCTAAGGCTTGAGTAAAATAGTTTTTAATAATACATCATCATTTGAGAGTTAGATTGATTTTTGTATTGATGAAAATGATGCGAAACATGTGTTAGTGTTTGAATAGTTGTGGGTTTGCGTTTAGTAGCCTCAAATAAGCCTCCTTATGCTATTAGAACACGTTTATGCTTCCTTTGATCCCTTTTGCTTGGAAAAAATTTATTCTTAGGAGCTTAGTTTGAAAATGTGGCTATGAGTATTTATGCTTGTTTAGAAATGATTTTGTGGTATCCTTGGTATTTTTAGAGTCCCTTTAAACCCTGCTTTATGCCTCTTAGCTATCCCTTACTTCATTTGAAGAGTGTTTCTCAATTACATATGCTCAAAAATTGAGTAAAGATACTCGAATGTTGTTGTATCTATGTGGTAATTGATTCTGTAAGTTTCTTGATTGATTGGTGATGCTTGTTAGAAATTCTCATAGGTTTTTAATTGGTAAAACCAAAATTAAGTATTTTTGGCATGTGAAACATGTTGGGTTTGAATGTAAGCCAAACAGTTTAGGCTAGAATGAATAAACATGTTTACACAGTTCCAAGAGGAACTTGTTAGGTAACCCATATATCTTATGAAACAGGTATGTATACATATTCCTAGCGAAACATGTGATCACTTATTCTAAGAGAAACATGTATGACATATTCCTAACGACACATGACAGGTCCCATTCCAAGCGAAATATGTCAAAATATTAAAGGAAACTCTGCCCAAAGTTTTTAAATTTTGTGTAATACTTGTTTATGGTGTCATATTTCATAGCTTGCCATGTTTGAATGTACATTATTTTCCCTCTGATTAGAAGTTCTCTTGGAATGGTCTTGTTGACTTCATCATTGACTTTGACTAATGACCTTAGTAGACTAATCTTAGAGTTCAATAAATAGCGTACATGTTTGCAAAACCTAATCATAGCATAATCCCAATCCCGAAATCAATCAAATCAATAAAGGATAATCAAATAAGTCAGTAAAATTTATATGTTTGTGTATAAAAAACTGTATTGGAGTTAATATCCTAAGTCAGAATCATGATCCACAATAAAATCAACAAGTTTTTGCTCATGATGAAAAATATGGGATTCCATCTACTGAAAGGGTCAAGATAAACTCTACCAATGTTAGACTGGAAACCACTGTGCAACAGAAGGAAGAAACATTTAAAAGCCATTATTATGTACAAGAACTCCACGTGCTTCAAAGGGCATTCACTAAGTCACTGCAGAAGTCCCCCTAAAATATTTATGCAGACAAGTTCTAGTACACTATCAACGAATGTCAAAGACTCAAGATTCCTTATGATGAAATTCCTTTGGCCACAAGAATTGCAAAGTTGATTGCTGAAGTCTTTAGAAAGATTCTCGATATCTGTCTAAGGGTTGAAGGTGAAGAATTCACTAAGGTATAAGATGATGAAGCTACCCTCACCTTCCTAATTGACCTTGGTTACAAAGGTCCACTACACAAGTAATGTGGGAATATATATTGATTTGATAGACAAACATATAACAATAATGAAGGACTTAAAAGACAAAGGAGGAATTCTTCAAAAGATGAAAGATTACAGAAGATTTCCAGACTATAATAATAAAAGATTGGAAAATTTGTTTATTTCCTAATACTTAACCTTTGTAAACACTAATACCTATTCATAAAGATAAAAAGGACGTGTTATTATTCTATGTGACAAGAGATGTAAACAACCAAGAAAGTTTTGTGTGTGTTCTAGCGCCAGTCACATTGTAGACGCCTAGTTGTTTTGGTTTTAGCCCCAAGATCAATGTTTTCTAATGAACCATTTTGATTAGAGAACCGTTCTAACATTTGATCGTGTAAATTAGGGCTTTATAAGTCAGTATAGAGAAGATAATAATAGAAAACCTGTTGAATAACTTTGTTCATTATGCTATTTCCCACTAGCATATAATCTATGTTCATTGTTATTATCCTAGTTAAAACGTACTAATCAAACTGAGCATAACGAACAACTAAAGGAGTTATTTATAACTCAACAATTGTCTCAGAGCCTTGTGTGCTCAGTGATCAAGCTATTACAAGGTGTTATGATGGTCGAGTTTATGATCAAATAGGTGTCGAATTTTCTGTTTTGAAGATATGGTCAAGCAGAAGACACAACGATTATTGAAAAGTTATTGTTGATTGATTCGTGATCAGTTCTTGATAAAAGAAGCAGCAATAGATGGATGTTGTTTGTAGACGAATGTGGGTTTCTCAAGAACCTTAATTTGAGCAATCATACCTTTGGTGCACAAGAAGGTGACTAACAGTTGGAGGTTCATGACAAGCAGGGAAGGTTAATACTGCTCAGACAATATATACTTTTGGTTAGTACTGCTCATGCTTTATTAACAATGTTCGTTAGTGACAGAATTGTGACATATTTGTTGTATCACAAACAAAAACGTGTCTGTCTCATGTTCTTTTAATTGGAATGGTTTTGATACTCCTCACAATGGTTTTGGAAAGTTCATAATAGTACTGATGGTTGAGTATTGACGCATGCTTGGGCTCGAAGTACATTTTGTGATCAAGCAAGAAGAGACTTTGTAAGGAAATTTGGGGTTTTTTTTTTTATTTGTATTTTGTATACTTGTTGCTAATATCATGATATTAAGATGCTTTATATTTTGCAGCTTCTTGGTAATGTGAAAAAAGAGTTTATACTGTCAGTTAGTGCCTTGTACTGCTAGCATTAAAACAGTTTGGTTAATACTAGCTTGATATTAACTATGGAAAACAGTATAAGATGGAATACTACTCAGCTTTGGAATATCGTGGTTAACCTACTATTTTTGTTTCTAAATAATCACTTAGTTTTGCGAAGGGTTTTAATATAAGTTAGTACTGTTAGCTATGAATTAGTACTGCTAGTGTTATTAACTTAGTACTAGCTTACAATAATTTAGTACTGCTCAGGATAGAATTATAGTACTAACTTCTTGGATTCTTAATACTACTGGCAATGGAAGTTACGACTGCCAAGATGTAAGAGATATCGGACAACTACTGAAACTCAAGGTTTAAAGCTCATATTTATTGGTAAAAAAATTGTTATGAAGATGATTAATTATCGTTAATCTTGAGTGAAGTAGAGTTTAACCATGTTTATGTTTTAACATATTCTTAAAACGTAGCAACAACGTTATAGATAAACTTGTTTCGATCTTTCAATGTTTTGTGACTAAAGGCAAGTAAAAAGAGAAGACGATGACGAATCTAGCAAAGGTGTTGATCTACAAACTTATGGGCACTCAATACTCACATTTGCTAATCACTGTTATGATGTTTCATAGAAAATGAGATTTTTGTCCAAGAGGTTGCGATCTACTAATATGTCACATATTTTATTTATAAAGTTTGACGACACGTGGATAGTCCAAGATAAAAGACACAGTTTGGATTGTTATCTACTTCAGCATCAAATGGTAAACTTAGTTTCATCAGCAGAAATCATTACATAGAGCCTACAAGAATTGAAGATACAAGAATTGTTAAACATATGGGAATTTAGGGGAAGCTTATGTGTTAAAAATTTAACCCATGTACATTGCATCCACATGAGGTGGAAGGGTTTTTTTTGTTTTACTATTGCTAGGTCATTAATTACTAATGCTAGTTTAAGTTTTACTAACTGCTTAAGTTCATTTTTATCTTAAGGTGCGTCATGGAGGTAATTGAGTTATTGGAAGGTCTGGATAGAAGTGTGATAGTGGTTTGTGGTTGTTGAAATCAAAGTTGCATAATTTAGTCCCCTATTTGATTATGACAAAAAGGGGAAGAAGATTTACAAAGAAGATGTGCAACTTACAGATCCTTGGTGGAATTGCATGGATCCTTATTCTTTCATATATGATACTGCTTTAGGTGAAGTTTGTGCAATATGTTTTGTCATTATCTAACTCGGGAAGATTGTTGGAATTAAATTTTTGAGTTGAAAGACAACAAAACAAACTGAATGATGAAGGACTTAAAAGACAAAGGAGGAATTCTTCAAAAGATGGAAGATTACAGAAGATTTCCTAGAAGATAATTATAAAAGTTAGGAAGATTTGTTTATTTCCTAATACTTATCCTTTTTAAACCTAATATCTCTATTACATAAAGAGATATAGGTCGTGTTATTTTCTATGTGTCAAGATGTAAACACCAGGAAAGTGTGTGTTGTATCTAGGTGTTAAGAATCCTCATTATAACTCCTAGGTTGTTTCGTGTTTTTAGCTTAAAATCAATTTTCATTGATCCCGGTTGATTCTGTAACCGTTCTAACATATTGTATCGTCGTAGAATTGGGGCTTGTAGTAGTCATTATAGAGAAGATAATGATGAAAACCTTGTTTGAAATAACTTTTGTTTCATTATAACTAATTTCCGCCTATGTATTATATTCTATGTTCATTGTTATTATCCTAGATAAAAGTTCTAATCAAACTTGATCTTACAATGATCAAGGATTTATTAGAATTCCACAATAATAACCAACATGTATTTGGATCACATGAGTCAACCATGGAGAACACTAGTAGCAATTATCAACATGTGTCTCTCTAGGAAGACTGCAAGCAATGAAAGACTTAGAAAATCTAGAATTGACATATTGTAGGGGCATGTTCTATAGAGAAAATGTCGACTATCCTGATTGATCACAGGAATGAGAGAAAATCAAGACGTGAAAATAAGCCCATTCACCCTCAATACATCAAAGTCCAACATCATATCACTGCATCCACAACAAATACAAGGGTCTCTATACCAACTCAAATATCAACACTATCATATAATCAAGGATGATGGTATAATAAGTAGACTCAAGTTTGTTAGAATTAGAGAAGACTATCAGGAATATAGACTACCTATTCCTGATATAATGTTGAATGATGCGATCAAACATTCTAAATCCTATCAAATGTTCCTCAAATACTCCACTAGTCAAATTCCTCCCAAGAAGAGCAGAGGCAAAGGGTCACAAGGGAAGAAGCCCTCCGAATCACTTCATGTGGAGGCAGATGTTGATGTATTTGAAGAGTCTGACCTAAACTTGGTAAGAAAAAGACTGCTAGTAGAAGAGTGATCAAGAAGAAAGTCACAATTTTTGTAGCTGACAACATCATTCCTGATCCAAATGTCACTTTAGAATTAGGTAAATCAAACAGCTAAAACTGACGTTTCAGAAAAGAAGCTGCAAGCAATTCCAATGTTACTCATGCAAGACTGTGACTGAATCTTCCCCAGCTTCTAAGAAAAGAAGACCAACAAGGAGTATCCTTCAGAGATACTTAATCAGGTGTCAAAGAAATGACTACTGAACCTACTTAAAAGCACAAGGGTGTGTCCAATCAATAACTCCCTAAAAGAACAATAAGAATCAGAAACAAAAAAGCTCTCAAAGAAAATAAGAAAGCAAGTAGAAGACAGACATGTACTAGAGGCTCAAGTGAAGGAACTGGTAGTATACTAAGGGTTCTAGATGAGTCCACAATCATCTTTGCTACCTCAAGTAAAGGAACTGGTACTAAACCAGGGGTTCCTAGTGAGGAAAAGGTTATATCTGACAAAAACATTATTCTTAAGTGGGGATCTGACATGAATGTGAATATTTAGAAGAAGATCAAGGTGATGATGAAGATATTGATTGGATAAATTCTGATGATGATGAAGAGAAGAAAGATGACACTGATGATGATAAAAGTATCAATCTTGAAATAACTGATGATGAATAAACTAAAGATAAGTCCTTACAAGGTGAGAAACACGTAAATGATGATGAAGATGAAGAGATGTCAAATGCTAAAGTTGATGATTCTGGAAAAGGTGATGCAGAAATATCTGATATAGCCAAAGAAAATGTTAGAAAGACCAAACAAGTAAAGGTTGTTGCCAAGAAAGCTGAACTTCCTCTAACAAGCTCCAATCTATCTGTATCTTCAAATTTTGGTTGCTCAATCTTCAACTTTCTTCTAATACTTCTTTAGTTAATACTGTTAATGATTAATACATATGCTTGAGATCACTCATTATATGATTAAGATCCCATTCTAAAGTTCCACATATCCAATGTCCATCCGTACTTAAAGTACCACTGTTTGTGATTTCTGAGCCCTCAGTCCTCACACCAGTACAAGAAACTCCTTCAACAGCACCTGTAAAACTCTACCTCTTCCATCAGTCTCTATCATACCACCTGTACCTTAACAAACAACAGCACCAATCCCAACAACCACCAATCACAATCCCGTGTCAAGCAAGATCCAGACTCCAACTATTAATCTTGAACAAGGATCCGAGAAGAGTGCTTCAGAGATTCTAAAGATCAAGATGGAACAAGTTGAGAAGCAAAAGATGCCGAAGTATACCATCAAGTCTGCAGACAAGGCAACTCTCAAAGAGTATGATCTGAAAAGCGCTCTCTACCAGACCATGCATGAAAACAAGTCTTTTAACAGAAATCCTGGTAATCATAAATTGTACCATGTTCTCATGGAAGGTTTGATAGAGGATGAAAATGCCATAGATAAGGAAGTTGCTGATACATTTAAAGACCATAAAAGAAAGCATGATGATGATGATGAAGACCCTCTAGCTGGACCAAACCAGGGTTAGAAGACAAAGAGGAGAAGAACTAAAGAGTCAGAGTCTTCTAAGAAACCATCTACCACCAAGGAAACCCCTAAAGATAAAGCTTTATCAAAAGGTTCTAAAACTGGTAAGTCTGCACCTGTAAAGGAATCGGTTAAAGAACCAATTGCTAAGCTGGTAATGGATGATGAAGTCAATACTGCGGGTAAAGATGTGGTTCGTGATGATGATCAACCACAAGATACTTCAGAACCTAAGATAGACAAGACTCCAAACCCATAAACACTCAAAGCCGCATAATAGGTTTTTACAACCTCCAAGGCCTCCTACTCATGATCCGGAATGGAACAAGCGTCAAGTTGTACTTGGTCAACCTGAACAGCCTTTCCTCAACCAAAGGATCCTCTCACATTCAACGATCTCATGGCCACTCCTATTGTCTTCTCCAAGCATGTGTTGAATTGACTCAAGATTGACAATCTTACTCAAGATCTTTTGTTATGACCTGCCTATAACCTGTTAAAAGGCATATGCACTAGCAGCATCGAACTTGAGTACAACTTCCAAGAGTGTTTCAATGCATTGACAGACAAACTTGATTGGAATAATCCTGAAGGATATCGTTACCCCTTTGACATGTCCAAACCTCTTCCTCTACAAGGTCACCCAGGCCATCTAACCGTTGCTGCTGATTACTTCTTCAACAATGGTCTGGAGTATCTGAAATCTTTTGATCCAGAGAGAACGTACACTACATTAATCACGAAGACAAAAGCAGCTCGGTATGAGATTATGGGAATTAAAGACATGGTTCCTACGCTTTGGAGTCCTACCAAAGTGGGGTATGACAAAGATGCGTTGAAAGGGATCAAGCACCGAGGTGAAAGTAAGCATTGTATAGATCTTAACTAAATAAGATATTCCAAGCATACTGTTTATTCACTCAGAAAATTCTGGTGTAGAATAGTGGGTTTAGTGTAAAACCTGCTGATATGGTCACCCTAAAGAGATTATAGTGAAAAGAGCTGATCGACACTTATACAAGTTTAAAGAAGGTACTTGTTGGATCTTCACTAAGTACACAGATGACATGCTTCTTCTTGCTGTCCAAACATAATCTATTTCATCTGTCAATGACATGACATTGTTGATTTATTGTGGTTCTTTCGTATGTTTACAAGAAGTCTCGTCACCAAGAAATGTTTCAAGGAATTACATTTGGAGTAGAGAGTTACTAGAAGAAACTTAAAAAATCCTTGCACCCGGAAGACATTTCTCGAAATTAGAATTCAAGAACTCTAACACACCATTATACAAACCACCAGGGGTAATCTATGAGGATCAAAACAAACAGAAAAGATTGATGCGGGCTGATGAAGCTATAACCAAATTCTCCAGACGGGACACTCAAAGAAAGTTTGGGAGAGATTCATCCACAAGTACTTCGATTTTTCACTTCAGATACAACGACAAGATGTCAAGGAGAAAGTGGATGGCCATTGACAGAAAGAGGTCACAGCTTATGGTCGAGCTTATTGATAAGAAGATGCGTGAAAGAAAAATCATTCAGAATCTAGAGGTTGGTGCTCGAGAACTCGAGATGGACTACAAACTGATGATGCGTACCATATGATCGTCAAGTCCAATCTTAAAATCTTATCTTGTAAATATTATGAATACTGTGAATATGTAGTATAGACTTATAATAATAGGCAAGTATACATAGTGGTTGAGTATGAATTTCCTAGAATGTTTTACTAAATTCAAAATTTTCAACTTAACGTACTCAACACTATATATACACTGCCCTCGTAAATTGAGGGGGAACATTAAAATGTCCTAATAAGGCTTGTTAATAATTAGAACATTTTTTTCCCCAAAAAATTTTAAAACATATTTGAATTAATTAATATCTAAAATATCAAGATATTTGACATTTTTGATAAGGGGAGAAAATGTGATTAATATATATGACTAAAGATGTGATTCTAAGGACTTAAGTACCAGCTTCACCCTTCATGTGCTAAACATTTTCAAATATTGATGCATGTGTTGAGGGAGAGCATTTATGAAAAGTAAAACCATCAAGGTACTAAATGTTTTGATTTATATCACAAAGTTCCTTGAACGATGTTTAATGATTTATAAGGAAAGAACAATCCATAAGACCGAACCATGTTTGTAATTATAAGACTTATAAGGTGTTAAGATTAGGTATTCGTTCTCCATGATCCAGACAAAACGGATGATCTGCCAATGACAATTCCATTAGATAGAAATAGAAGTCCTTATGTATGATGTAAAAAGGAGTAAAGTGAGGAAAAGTGAATAATACGGACTAAGACAGACTAGCTGGAATAAACCCAACAAGGTGCTAGTGATAAAGTCTTGGTAAGCATTGTAGGGGTTGAAGAATGAAAACGAAAAGTTAAGATAAAGGGTGAAAAGAAAGAAGCCCTCGTTAGACTTAGGGAGAAACCGGGTCAATACATATGCTATCAGAAAAACTAGTATTTGTCCCTGGGATGAAGATAGTCATAGGGACCTAGTAATGTCAATGCACAACCCTCTCCTTGCAACTAAAGGTCAAAATGACTATTTTTTCAAAACTCACAAGAGTAACACAATTTTCTATAGACTTTCTCACGTCTGAATATGTTAATATTAAAAAGGTGGCAATCATCTCCATCCTTCTATTACTATAATCAAATGTGCACTATCGAGTCTAGAGCCATAAAAGAGATCATCAATAAATCTCATTAGAACACTAATTTATAATATATTTGTTAAATCACGCAATGTGATAACTAGTAATATCTTAAATCCCAATGGATCATCCTTGTGATTTTGACAGAACATCTGAGTGATACTAAAGTACTCACAATGACGATGGAAATTCTTCTAAAGCCAACATCAAACAAGCTCTGCAGTAGGTGACTTGTGAGATCCTATAAGGATCAAAATTATGACATTGGATATCGATTTGTTCAAGCTTATGAATTGACGAATGAATTTTGAAAAAAGATAAAACTATTGGTGTGTTATAAAACCATTTGCATCTTAACACATCGACTGATTTTCCTAAATCATTCTCACTCTATGTCCCAAGGGAAGCCTCGCAAGGGTATCGGACATAGAAAGCTGAAACAAATTAACGACTCAATCAGGAAGAAATAGTAACTTAACCGAATCATCATAGATACTTTAATTGTCTGCTTTGAGACGCTTTTGGTAATTAAGAATGGTTAGTACAGCTGCGAAACCATGTCAAGAAGATTCTTCAAAATTCTATCTGATCATAGGCAGTATTTATACTAATAAACAGGGAACCATGGTTATTGCAAATGTATTTGATGAAGTGACAAAGACACTCTCGTCCAAATCTGTTGATTATCACTAACCTAAACCTGCAGGTATTCCTGATGGTGGCAACATCTAGTCAAGGACGAGTCTGATTCATAGCCACATGCTCATACCTGACCGACATATGTAACAACATTATGAAAGCTCAAGTACATGTTTTAAAAGACTTCCTCTACTCTGAATAGCGAGAACCGTCTTCATCCTTAAAGTGACAAAGTATTAAAGTTAAAGAATTTCAAGAAAGATGAATTTACAAGCTTTTTAAGACAAAGAAAGGTATGAGCATGTCGGTCCAAAAGTCATAAGATCACAAGAAGGCAAAGATTACAAGATGGCGAAAAGAGATTATGCTTGGTTGATGATCTCAAGAAGCTCAAGATCACATACAAGTCAAGATAAAGAAACAAGCTAAAGCCTAAAAGTCTAAAGAATACTATATCAAGATTCACAAGATAAAGATCAAGAAAACAAGTCTACGAGCAAAGATTAAAGACATTCATAGAATGTTAAGCTTAAGTTTTTGTAAATTGGAGTGACCTCCCTTAGAAGGAGATTGTTATAAATCCAAAAAAGACTCGGGGACTTCCAATATATCATAGAATAGCTCGTAGCGTAATATTTGTAAACTTACCAAGCTAACCGGGTCAACATAAGACAACCTTATGTTCACCGACCATAGTGTTGGTATAAATACCCCTCTTCATACCTTGCATAGGGTTGGTTTTTTCATTTCATATCAATACATTTTCCTTTCTTTCTCTCTCTAAGTGTTACAACCCTCCTTTTCTCTCTTTAGACTTTCTTGTGTTTATTTGTTAAGTGATTTGATACATCTACACTATTGGTCAAACATAGTTAAGAAGGAAACATAGATAGAATTGTAGGAAAAATACCCTGTATAAATCACCTAGAGAAAAATTACAAGTATAAATCGCCTAGTGTAAATTTTAGGTATAAATCGCCTAGTGTTATTACTTTGTATAAATGGCCTAGTTATAAAGTTGTGTATAAATCGCCTAGTGTATTTCATGTATAAATCGCCCATTGTATTTCACGTATAAATTGCCCAGTGTATTTCACATATAAATCGCCCAATGAATTTCTTGTATAAATCGCCTAGAGAATTTAAGTATAAATCGCCTAAAGTAATTAATGTATAAATCGCCTAGTGTAATTCATATGAAAACACAAACTTCAATTTTTTGAGCTTCTTTTACAGCTAAACATGAACCTTAGCACATCAAAATAACACATGAGTCCTTTTAATAAGAATTTACCACAAAAGTTACCACTTATGCTTTAAAACGAGTGAAACGACTCGATTCACTAAGGATATCACAATTTTGATGTTCTAGCTTGGATATGCACCCTCTAAAGCTTACAAGGGACCGTTCTAATAATTCTAAACACAAATCCATGAACATTTAAACATCTTAAAAGATTTTTCCATAATTTTGACCCAAGAATCAACAAGAACACAACCATGTGATAAACATATCAAAAACTGTTGCAAACTAGTAATCTACAACCCTTAAACATCAAAACCCCTAATCAGTTTAACAAAAAAACAACACATTTAATTTTGAAGAACCCTCAAGATTTAGGGTTTTTGGTCCAATTTGTGGGTATTTATTTAATTCCTTTTGATTAGAAGTTGTTTAGGATGTAAGAAACATATTTGTAATTTATCTTAAGGATTGAAACATAAGAAATTGTTGAGTTTTTGGTAGGGATGATTTTTGTAATGGAGGAGAAAGGAAAAATAAGGGTGTGTTTGTTTGTGACGTGAAGAAACGGGGTGGGGGTGGTGGTTATTAAATATCTTTTGATTTTTTACACTATCACCCCCTGAAGTATCTTATCCCTTTCTTTTTCTTTTAATAATGTTCTTAAGGAAAAATCTAGTTGGGATTTTGGCACAAATAGTCCCTAAAGGTTTTAACTACTAGACTAATCTACGTATTTTAGTTATTAAGGCCCTAAAGTATTAAACACTTAACATATAAAGCTCAAATAAGTTAAATTTAATTAACTCCCCATTAAATATTAATCCGTTATTGTTTAAAACCTTTTTCATTTTAACACATGATGATTTTTAAGAAGATCATTTGACATTTAATCCCCCTCAAATAATGACCAGTTTTCTAGTTAAAGAGCTATAGTGATTGTTTGAGTGGTCAAACGCCTTCGAAAATCATTTTCTGATGAAACATTGATATAATTAAGTTTCTTTTAAAATCAACACCACAAAAATAAGATTTCTCTTATTTTAAACAAATAAATTCACTGACGCGTACACTTATTGTATATAGAAAGTACAGGTTGTGTAGAAAAGTAAACACAAGCCTTTGTATGAATATAAAGTAATTCATACCCAAGAAAAAATAATTTCCCGTTATGAGGTCAAGTTTTATTTTTTACGAAATATTTGCCTTTAAATTGATGACCGGGTTGCTATCTAAAATAATAGCAAGCCATTGACATGTGTTGAAAACTTTTATTACTTCTGTTTGAACATCATTTACAGCCTCGTATCATTATTAAATGACATTTCTAAGGCCGTAAATGTTATCAATTTTCAGAAGACATGTCAAAGATACATATTTTTGTACTTTTGTATTTTTATATTTTTCTTTTTTCTTTTCTGGTTTTATATTTTTTATATACATATGATACATAGGATATACCACGAGTTACCACCATTACTCTTCCTCTTCCTTTATCATACTCTTTAGTGTTTCAGGAGGCATGCTTTTCTTACCCAACATTTCGACCAAGAAGTTGAATCCTTCTCGAGGCAATGCTTTTGTGATGATGTCTGCAAGTTGATATTCGGTTCTCACAAAGTAGAGTTCCACCACTCCATTCTCTATTTGCTCCTTAATAAAGTGGTATCTCACATCTATATGCTTAGATCTCGAGTGTTGAACATTGTTGAAACATAAAGCAATTGCACTCTTGTTATCACAGTACAAAGGAATCTTTTGAATTTAAAACCGTAGTTTGTTAGATGTGATCTCATTCATGAAGTGGATCATCATGAAAGTGTGGTGTTTTTGAGGATTCTTCAACATCTTGAGATATAATTGAAGATTGATCTTGTTCTTGTGTTGATGTGTTACTTGATGATGGTGCATCATGCTCAATTGAAGTTTACATAGGTGAACCGGTTAGATCAACAGGTATTGGAGCAGCAATTGCAAGAATTGGAGGAAGAACACTTGATGAAGGATGTAAGAGCTCTTCAAACATTAGTTGGAACAAGATATCCCAATCATTCTTTGTGGGTGGTACATATGGTGTCGAAGAAGGAAGATATGGCACGAGTCCTAAACTGAGTGTTCCAGGAGTCATAAGTTGAGGTCCGGGTCTTGAATTGAATTATTCAGAAGCCATTGCTGTCAGCTCATCAAACGTTACATGGATGGTTTCCATGATTTTTTGAGTTCTCATGTTATAGATTCTAAAAGCTTTCTTTGTGGGAGCGTAATCCAACAAAAATACCAATGTCGACCTTTGCGTTCAGTTTATCCAAATCTTCACTGTCATTAGTCGGATAGCAGAGTGTACCAAAGACATGAAGAAAAGATAAATCCGGCTTCTTGTCGTGCATCAACTCATATGGAGTTTTGTTGTATCCGAGACAGATCAAGAAACAATTTTGGGTATAACAAGCTGTATTGATTTCTTTAGCCCACATAAATAATAGAGCTTTTAAAAATATCAACATTGTGTGAGCAAGTTTAATAGATTTTCGGTTTTGAGTCTATTGACAAACGCCGTTCTGATGAGATTGGCATCAATAGATTTTGATCGAAGATGCCTACATTTTTCATACATTCCAAAAGGGTGTGATTGACGAAATACAGTTCTATTATCTGATCGAAACAGTTACAGACTGTGGCATTCAAAACGAACTTGAATTTTTTTTTTATCATTTGATGATAGCGACGAGCAATCATCCTTTGATCTTAGAAATTTCACCTAAGTAAATCGTGAGTAATCGTCAACAATCACCAAGATATACCTTTTTCCCATTAATGCTCTCCACACGCATCCGGCCACAAAGATCCATATGCAGAAGATAGAGTTTCTCTTGGTTAGTGTCCTTAGCCTTGGGTTGATGAGAGGATTTCTTGCCCTTTTGCCTAATGCACATCCTGAACACATATGATATTTCTTAAATTTAAGCTTTAGAATGCCTCGTGCAAGACCATCTTTGGCTAGCTGATTTAGAATACCGAAGTTGAGATAAGATAACTGATGGTGCCATAACCAACTCTTAGTCTTTGATGCTTTTGATAATAGACAGATCGAGGAAGTCTTTAGTATGTCATCAAGAGAAATGGTGTACAAGTTTGTGTCTCTAGATCTTGAAAGTAGATTAAAACCGTCCAAATTCCGAATAAAGCAAGTGTTTTTCCAAAAATAAACTTCAAGATCCGAGTCACAAAACTGTCCAATTGTAAACAAGTTATGTCCGAGGCCCTCTACATAATATACCCTTGAGATAGTTACATTACCCAGCTGATAATCACCATAACCCATAATCTTTGCAATCTTTGTTTCCGAATCTAACAGTTCCCAGAAATTTACTAACGAAGTTCATGAGCTAAGAGCGGTTCCTGTCATATGTTTTGAGCATCCAAAGTCCAGATACCAGAGAACAATGTGGCAACCTGTCATTGACAAGAGAAGAAGAAGATGGAATATCCTTAGCATTGGTTCCCCAAGAATGATTAGGTTCTGAGTTGTTAGCAATCCGAGATTCTACAATCTTATATTGTTTACTCGAACCTGCAGATTTAACTTGTTTGGGTCTCCTGATATAGATTTTAATCTCTGGTTTTTGTGTTTCTACTGAGTGAGAAGTGATTTCCTTAAGGGGCACTACTTTAGTGGAAGTGATCCTAGTTAAAGGGCATGAATTACCAACTAAAATGAAAGTTCTTCCTATGGGTTTCCACCTTTAGCCAATCTCAGTGAACACTTTACTTGTAGATTTCCATAAATTTTTCTTTTTATTACTCTTAGCAGATTTAGAACGCACATTCACATCTTTAACAAAATCAAGAACACACATATCATGGATTGCAACAAACATACACTTATTACAAGTAGCATAGATTAGTTCTGAATTCGCATTTAACATTGAATGCTTAACATCTGCATTACAAATAGGTTCAACAACATGATTAATTTTATTTGACTTAGATTTAACATTCCTAGGGTGGTCTTCTACTTTATTCTTCACATTGCTATTGGTAGTTCACAAGATCCTATTTTTCTTTATATAACCTGAAGGCTTTGATCTGCTAGTACTAGTAGAACTCTTTAATCTTGTAGAAGTGACAGATTCGATTGTTAGAATCTAGTGTGTTGGGAGAACCTACTTGTTGCTTGGTGTTACTTTATAATGTGACAAATTTGGCAAACCTAACTTTCTTGTTGTTGTTCAATGGTGTGATAGCTACCAATTTCTCACTAGGTTTTCTTACACTAGGGCATGTCTTAGAAACATAGAATAACAATTACTGAACGTGTTTTGTAAACATGCAAGCAGAGTCTAAGAGAGGTTCACTAGGATACTATTTTCTAGTGTGTTCAACAAGTCCATGTATG
>BQNB010108686.1:0-22908 GCA_026074375.1 Tanacetum coccineum
TTAACCAAATCAACCTTATTCGTCAGAAGCTTATGGCATTCATCCATCTAAAATTGAAGAAAGACGTTGTTCTTATGAAAGGCTTTAACAAGGTTGAAAGATGGACCTTTTAAATCAGCTTTGCAGAGCTTCTTCTTTCCTGTTCGCTTGCAGAACCATTTGATGAATGACCCAATATCATATGACTTCCTTTGAAGCTTGTTCTCCTCGAGAACTTGATATGTTATGGCGTATGTATTTGGCCAGTTATTCTCTGGTTCTGTGAAATCATTCGGGGGAATGGTCCATTCTGGTTCAGGTGTAGCAGGTCTCTCGCCTTTAGGAATCGGCTTAAACCACGTAGTGGTCGACACCTTGGGAATGTGAGCATTATCGGTGACCTCCAGATCTGAGACATGCCCTTCATCCTGCATTGGAATGTCATCTGAGGATTGTTCAGAATGTTCTGATTCGGGATCAGATCTGTGCATCGAAGAGTCAACAACATCATCTCTTGTGTCAGTGATCTGCCATCCAGTTGAGGTAAGAGCTGGATGTTGTTTGGAAGCAGATGCATCAGACTCTCGTGGTTTCTTTGAACTTTGGTCATCATCTTTCGGAGGAGGTTGAGCTGACCCAGAAGCGGCAGAATCGGGTCTTCTTCTCTTTGCTGACCTACCCTGGTTTGATCCAGCTGAAGGGCCTTCATCATCATCATCGTCTTCATCATCATCACTATCATGCTTTCTCTTGTGGTCTTTAACCTTGACTGCAACTTCCTTATCCATGGCATCTTCATCTGCTATTAAAGCTTCCATAAGAGCATGGTATAGATGGTAGTTGGCAGGATTTCTGTTTGCAGTCTTGTTCTTATTCATGTGTTTGAAGAGAGCACTCTTTAGATCAAATTCTTCAAGAGCAACTTTATCTGTTGACCTGATTGAGTAAGTTGACTCTTGTTTCTCCTCACCTTGTTCCCTTTTGATTCTGATAATCTCTTTCGGACTCTTTTCAGATTCTTGATTCTTGACAGACTCTGGGCCAGGCAGCTCAGAGTATTTTTCGATTAAATCTGCAGTGTGTCATTCAAGAGACCTAAGGAGAGCATCATCAAGTTTTGTTCCTAGATATTTATCAACAACCATAGGAACTTAAGATTTAATTAAAGCCAAAACATTAGCAGAGTGATCAGTCTTCTTTACTTCAGACATCTCTTGCTCTAATCTTGCCACTCTTAGCTGAAGGGCTATGAATGAAGTGATCTCTAGGAGACATGTGGTGATTATTGTAGCTTCCGTGTTGATTGGTGGATGTGTGACCAGTGAAGAAGGTTTAGGAGATGAGAAATCAGTGATGGGAGCGATCACTGGAGGAGTTGACATGATGGCCTGATGACTTGGATCAGATATGGTGGAATCAGACTCATCTACAACTTTAGATTTCTCCTGATCATCTTCGATTGGTTTGTCATAAAGAAATTGATCCCCAAAGTTATCTGTGTTTCTTCGGGAAAACGGATTTTTTTAATGGAAGATCATAGATACAAAATGTCTTTCTGGTTATCTTCGATGACAGTCGTCTGTTATGAGCTTCAAGTTTCATGAAACCTTTGGGTAGGCAATAGCGGAGGAATTCATCATCCATGTGCTCAGGGTTTGGTCCAGCAAGAGACACATGTACTTTTCCAGAGTCTGATCCAGTCTGGTCTTCTTGCATGGGCTCAGGGTCTGGTCCAGCCAGAGCCTCATGTGCTTTTTCAGGGTCTGATCCAGCCTGGCCTTGTGTACTAACAGGTATGCTTACTCCTGATGATACTGTAGACGAATCTACTTCACCTAGTTCTTTGTCACCTTTAGGAGCAGCGGCTTCTGTTTCACTTTCTGTTCGTTCTGAATCAGATGTTGATGAAGATTCATGGATCACTTTCTCTGATGTATCATCTTCAGGTTGAGAGGAGGGTCCAGTTGTTGAATCATGAGGTGCTTGATCACGCCTAACAAGGATAAACTGATCCGTAGTTCTTTTCTTCTTTGACAGATCGATCAGGGAATGAGCTACTTGTTCTTCGGTTACAATGGCCTTACCCTTGCCTACTACTTCAGGCAGTTTGGTAGTTGTTTCAGATACTGGATCCCTGATCGTTACTCCTCCAACAGGTGCCCGACTTTGTGGCAGAAAGGCTGGATCCAAGCTAAGCTTAATAGCTCGTTCTATGTCAGCATCAGCTCTTTCACCTTTTCCCTTTTCTTGATGCGCATCCAAACTCATCTTCTTAGCCAGTTCGAGATCAGGATCATCACCTTCTTCTTGAGGAACAGATTCTTGTTGAGCTTCATCATCTTCATCAACAAGTTGGAAAGAAGGCTTTCCTTTTCTAACTTTCTGTGGAAGCTTACGCTTAGAAGGTTTCTTTGTCGGAGACTTAGGTTGTTTGGATGAAGGTGTCTTTGTTGGTTTGACTGGAGTAGTAGTTGTGGGCTTCTTGGGTGGAGCACGCTTTGTTGCAGGTTCAGGTTGCTTGCTTGCACTATCCTGTGGTGTTTTCTTCGTATTCTTAGCAACCATTTCTAGATTATTGGCTGTACAAGATTGTTGAATGGCTTTGAGTAATCAAATGGTTTGGGAATTGTCATGCCAATACACTTCATTTTGTTTCACCTTCGAGTAACTTGAGATTACTCTAGCAGAAAGTCATCTCCTGGAAAGATGACAAGGAGACTCAGGTTTTTTATGTACATCACTGTGCTTCTAGATAGTAGGTTTAACATTTAGTAAAACCGCCCGTAAGGTATGAGGAGAGGAACTGCTTTCTTCTTAGGGTCTTTCAGACTGGCTTCATGACTTGCCTTGTGTGAGAAGAATGTCTGAATCCCTTGAGTAAACTCTTCCCATAACAGTTCTGCATGATCAACATTTGTTTGAGTGACGATGCCCCACAACATTTGTAGCACTGGGTGTCTTGGTTTGTCAATACCAGATGTCTTTCCGGTTAAGCACTGGTTAATCATTGTTAGAATTGCTCTCCATGGCTGATATACATAATTCACACGTATATTGGAGACAAATTCTACAGGTTCAGGGTACCCTAGCTGATTTACAAAATCAATCACCGTGTCACCAGTCGAAAGGTAATCAATGGGTGAGCTGGGGGGCTCGACTGGAGTATGTCTAAGGCATTTCTAAGAAGATCAGCTCTTAGATTGAACCAATTGTTCATATATTGACAAGCTAAAAACCCCAGTCTTCTCGTCATACTTCATAGAGTTCCAGAACGGCTGATGTAACACCCTCAAATCTGAGTACGCAGCGGAATGTTGAATATCCGAGGGCGTTACATTTATGGATCAATAGCACAAGATTCTGAGAACGACTACTAAACGTGTCATTTGAAAAATAAAGATACTTTGGTTAACAAATATTCTTGTTTGTTACATAAGCCCATGGCTTCAAATTGTTCAACAATATAAATAAAGATTCTGGTTTATAACAATTTTCCCAAAATGTAATAAGACCCCAAATCTTAAGTGTTGACTCTTCAATTATTGACTTCCAATGTATCATCGCACCTCGTGCCTTATTGACCTGTAAAAACATGCTTAAAACGTAAATATCAACATAAAGTTGGTGAATTCATAGGTTTATGTAAATCAATAGTAGGACCGCAAGATTTCCAAGTGTATGATTAAGCAACAAATGCAAACATCATAAAAAGTAATTACGTTTTCCTAAGCTCATGACACTGAAGCTCGACATGTATGAATGCAAATAGATTGCCAATAATTGCCCGTGAATGATGTTCTAACCCGTAACATCCCAAATCCGACATGGTATACGTTCGTTCCCAGTGATAGCTAATCACCCGAACGGGGATTGTCAATCCCAAATAGATCTATTTATAACATTCGCGCTCACAATCCAGTAATTGACAGTTCATGATAAAGGGCTCAGTGGGTTATCGCTACTTAGGCAAACACGTAATCATTGTATAAAATGTACACTTGCGTCCAATTTGTAAAACAAGCATGTTCTCACCCCAGAGATGTAAATCATTTAAGAAATTGTAAAACATGGGGCTATGAACTCACCTTAGAAGGTAGTCCTCTGAATGATAAATATATCCAAGTATAGCAATGAATCACACCGTCAAATACCTAAGTAAATACGGCCAGTCTTAGTCTACATATTTAGGCTAACGACTTAATGTATAACTAAAATCAATTGCTAGTTTATATATACTGTTATCACTTGTGTGGTGGTGCACACGATTATTGTATTTGTACTTACGCGATGGCTTTTGGGAAACGTATAAGCTTTGTTAATAAATATTCTTATTTATTAAGTCGTGTTCAAAACCGAATGATATCCGAATATATTATAATTCGTCCGCCTCGTTAAGTGTTTATAAATTCACTTTCGTTCACAAAATACCCTAAAGTTTCCTATAATTACAAAACAACCCTTAGGTTTATAAAATATACAATATTTACATTTTAAACCTTTAAGTTTCCATAATTACATTTTTAGTCCTCCAACTTTACGCAAGTTACACTTTAGGTCCCTTAATGTTTAAAACAGTCCTTTAGTTTCCAAAAATGAAAGAAACAGTCCTTGTACTTGTTAAAATTAGTATTGACAGTTTTGACCTTATAGTTTGCAAATTGACACTTTTAGTCCCTTAACTTGTAAAAATCGCATTTTAACTCCAATTAAGTTCTTATAAATGGCATTATATTTATTTTAGCTCCTTTAAGCCGTATAAGCTGTCCCTGCTTATAAATAAGCTTGGATGATCTTATTTTGGTTTAATGGACCTTATTGGACCCGGTAAGGTCCAATAAGTGTTTTAAAGGTCCGATTAAGTTTTAAAAAGCACAAAAGCCTTCGTTTAGCTTATTTAAGTTAGTTATGCTAAAAATAAGCTTGGGAGAGCTTATTGAAGCTTATTCGAGCTTATTGGGCTGCTAGGCCCAATAGGAACCCGAATATGTTTTTAATTGGGTTGACTTAGTCCATTTAGGTCCATTAACATTTCTTAGGTCCATTGAGCCCGACAAAACCTTATAAGTTCACCAATAAGCCGATTAAGCTTATTGTGAGCTTATGGGTTGTGGTGGACTCATTAGTGGGCTAATGAGCCCATTAAGGGTTCGGTTAGGTTCCAAATGACAAAGCAAGGTCCATGTAACCCAAATAAGCACTATGGGTCTCTAAATAAGCTTGTAGAGCTTATCATGTTGCAATCTGAAGTAATTGCAAACCATTTAGTAATTCCAAATGACTTAAAATATTTACTAAGGTTTTTTATTTTTTTATTTTTTTTATTTTTATTTATTTATTTTTTATTATTTTTTTATAACATATGTACCAAGGATACACGAAGGCACTTGTTTACTCATCTTCTCCTTCTTGAAGGCGTCTGAGAGTTTCAGGGGTCAAACTCTTCATGCCCAGGCGTGGAAGAAGAAATTCGAACCGTTCTCTTGGTAATGCTTTTGTGAGAATGTCGCAAAGTTGGATAGTTCGTTCCACGATGTAGAGTTCAACCACTCTATTTTTCCACTTGCTCTCGATGAAATGGTGAGGTATGTCGATGTGCTTTGATCGAGAGTTCGGGACCATTGTTTCAGGCGCTATGAGCAAATTGCACATTTGTTATCACAGTACAGAGGATTTTATTGAAGTTAATTCATTAGTCTTTGAGCTGTGATCGCATCCAAAGGATTTGAGCAAAACATCCAGACATGGCAATGTATTCAGCCTCTGTTGTATATTTTGCAGTTACTTCTTTGCTTCCTTTGATGACCTGCTAACCAATCTGGTCCTCAAGAAACTAAGCATTCCCGACGTACTTCTTCTTGAATCTTGAATTCCGCATGTTCCGCATGATAAGCTGTTAGTGACATGGCGTTGTCTTTTCGGATACTAAAGAACATGGTTAATGAGTTCCTTTATGTACAAAAGACATGTTTGATAGCTTCAAAGTGCTTTTTGTAGGCTTAGCTGATATCTAGCAACATTGCATACAACGAATACAAGGTATGGTCTATGGCTGTAAGGTAATTAGGGAGCAAACCATTCTACTAATCGAGTTTGGCAAACTGGATCCCCATGAGTTCCTCGTCCAGTTTCAATCTTTCCACATTGTGTATTGACAGGGTCAGAGAGATCCATTTCAATATTTTTTAAGGTTTCGAGAGCATATTTTTGTTTGGTTAATAAAGTTGCCTATAGGAATTTGAGAAACTTGTAGTCTAAGAAAAATGACATTTGTCCCATCATTGACATCTGAAATTTTGGAGCTTTTTTCTTTGGAAAAATATGTGACACGTATTATGATTGTGAGGCAAAAATTATGTCTTATAGTATATTTGAACACAGAGAAATATGTTTTCCTGATTTGGTGTGAATATCGTTGATCACGGCCCCCTGGAAGAAATGTTTGCCAAAAGGAACTTTGTAGTGTGTCATACTCGCCCTTGGTGATGCTTTAGCCTGATAAAGGAGCATTCTTCAGACGATAAACGTGAGTAGGAATATGCTGGGTCTTCAAATCCTTCAGGATGACTGACAAAGACTTCTTCTTGTACGTTCACCATTTTGAAGAAAAAGCAGTTTTGACATCCATTTGGTTAGATGATTATATTCTATGTTCGGCATCTGGACAATGATATTCTGATGGCCTTATCGTGCAACTGGAGCAAACGGATTTCTTCAAAATATATACCCTTCCTCCTGACGATATCCCTTTGGCAACTACCGAGCTTTGTTTTTTGTACTTCACCAATATTCATCAAGCTTCACTTTGTAGATCCACTTAAGAGCGATAACCTATAACTTAGATTGGCGAGGGTTACTAATTGCCATACTTTAAGTCAATCAAATTCACGAATTTCATATAGTGTGCTTGAAACAGCTGTTCTTCTATCTACGACCATTTTGAGTTCTTGGAGTTAGACTTTGGACAGTTCTGTATGGAATACAGCACCACAAAGCATCTTTTGTTTTTTTTTATTACCTTATTTTCTTATTTTTAGGATGCTAACAGTTTTATGGTAGATACAGGAAGAGAGGGATTGCCAAACGAAGTTATCTAGAGGTGATTCTTTGTTTTTATTTTTTTTTTTTTTCATTTGGTCCATCTTCTGAGATGATCTGGTGGTTGAGTAACTTGGTTGGGTTCCGCTGAATTAACATTCCCAGATGATGACTGTGTCGAACCAGGTTCTCCAGTAACAGGGTTAAATGAAGGATGTAGAGCATCGTGAGTGATTGGGGAGTCTTCGAGAGTGGGTTCTTCTGCAATACCTTGATGTCGGCTGGATGATGCATATCTGATGTTGACGATGAAGCACTTGTAGATGGTGCGTCTTGAGCAATTGTTGTAGACAAAGATGTACCAGGTGGAACAACTTGAGCGTTAACTGCAGTAGCAGAAGGTACTGGTTCATTGACTCGAGATTGTTCAACGTATTCATCAAACATTGGTTGAAATAACATCTCCAGCTCTTATCAGTTGGAGGGAGCCTGATTTGGTTGTCCAGGGTCATAATGATAGGTCAGGTCATTGAACTCAAAAATAATACGATTGGAACCATTGTCTGAGATCTCATCGAATGTGTCGTGGAATTGTTTCCATTTAATCGACGAGTTCTCTTGTTGTTGATTCTATAGCCTTCTGCTAGGATGCATACCCCAATGTAAATCACAATGTCAGTTTTGACTGGAATTTTATCCTACTCTATCGCTATCATTTGTAGGATAGCACAGAGCACCAAATACTCGGAGAAATGTAAGATCAGGCTTCTTATCATGTACAAGCTCATAAGGGGTTTTGTTGTGACGAGTATGAATTAGGGATCGGTTCTGGGTGTAACAAGCAGTAGCTACAGCTTCTGCCCATAGAAACATCAGTGCTTTTGAGAATATCATCATTGTACGTGCTGCTTCCACAAGTGTACAATTTCATCTTTCGACAGCGCCGTTTTGTTAAGGAGTTCTCAAAACAGGTAATTTGATGAAATATGCCAACACCTTCATAGTATTTAGACATAACTTGGTTGACGAATTCCGTTCCATTATCTGTTCGGATGTATCTGACTGTTTTGTTGAGACCAACCTGTATTTGCTTAAGAAAGTTGATGACAAACTCTGGAGTTTCATCCTTTGATCTCAAAAACTTTACCCATGTGAATCTTGAATAGTCATCCACGATGGACTAATATGTATTTCTTCCATTATTACTCTAGATCTTATTGGAACCACACAGATCCTGAGAAGGTATGAAGAACTTCCATATTTGTGTTTTTAGATTTTGGTTTGTGGGTGAACTTCTTGCTTTTTCTAAGTTGACAGGCTGAGCAAAGATGATCTTTTTCAAACTTTAATCTTGGTAGACCTCTAACCAGATCTTTTCGAGCAAGATCATTGATTGTGCCGAAGTTTAAATTGGTATAAACGCGATGCCACAGCATGATTTGGACTTGGAAAGCTTTGGACAACAAGCATATTCTGAGAAGACGTTCATATCCATCAATCGATATCGTGTATAAATTGGTGCTACGACTACCTTTAAGTAAGCCTGCCCATTAATATCACGAACAAGCAAGAATGCTTTGAAGGCAACATTCAAGATCAGAATCCAATATTAACATTACAGAGGAAATAGATTGTGTTCCAAGTCCCTCAACTTTAGTATAACTCTAGAGTTCTACTTTCAAATAAATAATCTCCATAACCCATTGATAGCCTTCGAAGTGATCATTCCCGAATCTGACTATCCCAATGAAACTTTTCTCAAAGTACTCTTAAGCTTCAAATGATTCCCGTCATATGTTTTGAACAGCCTGAGTCCAGATACCAAAGGATGACCTGTACGACCTGCATTTGAAAACAGTCGAGTTTGGAGAGTTTGGAATTTCGGTTCCCCAATTTTTGTTGGGGACTGGTGGTTAGCAGTTATGATAGAACATTGCACAAGAAGCTTAGTTAAAGGGCACAGTTCTCCTAAGGCAAATTTCTTTCCTGTGGGTCTCCATTGATAACCACAATTAAGTTTTCCTAAGGTGAATTTCTTTCCTGTGGGTCTCCATTGATAACCAACATTAGCAAATAGTTTGCCCGTTGCTTTCCAAACCCGCTTGGTCTTGTTCAAAAACTGTTATCAGACAGTTTGCCTTTTGGTTTCCAAATCTGCTTCCCTTTATTCAAGACAATTTTAACAGTGGGGGTTGCATTCACAGAACTCAAAATATTAACAACACACATTTCATGATTTGCAGAGTTTAAACATTTGTTACACGTTTTGCACACAGATTCAGAATTTGAATTAATTACAACACGCTTAGAGCTAATGCTAGAATCAACCCGATTCACTTTTGTCCATACTGACTTATTTGTCCTAGGGTGGTCTTCTACTTTCTTCTTATTCTCACTCTTAGCAGGCAGGATCCTATTTTTCTTTGTATTGCTTCTAGGCTTTGATCTGCTTGCTTCAGTGGAAGTGTTTACTCCTGTAGAAAGGAATCACAGGGTATTAGTTATTGAACTTTCTGGTGCACATTGTGTTTCTGTGGCGTTGGCTAGTTGAAGTTATGGTTTATCACTAAAAGAAACTTGTTTGCCTAGTAAACAGGGGTAGAGGGAGCCTGGTTATTCTCTTTGCATTGAAACTTTTGGCAAAGTGCCAATCACATATTTTTAACAATTCCTGTGATAGCTTGTGTATTTGACATAAAATATAGTTTGAAGTGCTTTAATCCAGTGGTTGTTAACTACTCTAGTTCGCTACAGTCTCCCTAACTGTTTCTACACTCTCCTTAAGGTTGATGATTATAGTTTAAATGAGCACTCCTATTGTTCTTAAGGGGATGCGGGATGGGTTTAACATCAATGGCATACATGCCAGGCGCAAGAACTTTTGGTTTGACAGAGTCACTAGTGACACAGGACACTTTGCTTTTCAACTGAGCCTTTAGACTCTCAATTTCATTTAACATGGTAGATGTCTTTTCTCTAGTGTGAACACGCGTAATCTTAATGGAGTCATACAATTCCTTGTAATGTTGAATGACCTTTTTTAGTTCTACTCTAACGCATTCATTTTGTTCAATAAGAGCAGTGACATCTTTAGCATTATAAGTCTCACAACTTCCGTCATTCACATTAAGAGAACTAGAAACTTTCAAGTCTCTAATCACGTTGTCTTTTTCTTGAATCTGATGTTCGAGATTCTTGATCTTAAAGAATGAGTTAAAATCTGGGCTTCCTGTGATGTTTGTGATTTGTTATTTCAAAACTTTCTTGAAGTGTTGATACTTTTAATTGCCAAATTTAGGTATCTCCATTTCAAGTTTTGAAATATGTTTTGAATCATTATGAATTTTTTTTGGACATCTCGCTTCAAGATCTAGACATCGTAATTTTTTTCACATAATTACAACAGTTGATTCGACAAACAATTAGCAATCAAATTCTCGTTTCAATGAGAAGGTGTTTCTTACAATCTTCAGCACCATTGCTTGTATTAAGTCTTTGGTCCACTTTGCTTCTTTGATAAAAAATTTATTCCATTATTCTAATTCTTTATATGAGGGCGTTTTTGAAACTCCTACAAGTGTTTTTTAAGAGTTTTGAAAAAGGAATAACTTCAGTGAGGTAAATCATTTTGTTTGCTCAAAACTCTTTCCCCTTTCTGTAACACTGTTGGGGTGTTTTCTACTTTTTGCAAGTTTTGGTCAAATTCCATAAAATAGGTTGTGTGGAGTAACAGAAAAGATTAATCTTCACTTAACTTTTAGTTGGATGAACTTCTGGGGACAAGCTTGACAAGAGTAATTGGGTGGATACATGTCATTGTGAAAGTGGTTTTGGTACTGAGGTCTCAGCTTTTTCCTGTACATTTTCATTATGGAACCTAAATTCTGTTCTGGGGTCAGATTTCTTTGTGGAGCAAAGGTTGCAAGAAGGTTCTCCTTCGAGTAATCTGAGGGGAGGCAATCCTAACTTTATTTTCCACACATAAAGGGCTTTTCATTTTTCTCATCATTCTTTTCCTAGTTATTCAGCTATTCTCACTGTGTATCCTCTGAGTCATGTACAACATTGGGAGTTTGATTGGTCGTGACAAGTACATGAAACCAATTATGAGAGAGCGACTGACGCTTGCTTTGAACGAGAGAGATATAAGGGATTTTTGTAGCCTCGTGCTACATTGTCTTTTTCATCATAAACCTTTTGGTTTACATAACATGTGAACCGTTTGAACAGAATGATCTTGTTTGTTTAATCTATCTTCACCTTTTCTTTTAGCTTTTTATGTCTAAAAACTCTTCAAGAATTTGTCTTTTTTTTGTTTAAAATCCTTTTCAAAAAATGGTTACTTCTTCTGTTCTTTGACTTATAATGGCAACGGCTAGTACTATGTAGTATTTGGTCTGATGAAGTTCTGATTTTTAAAGAGTTTCTTTCTATTTCGGTCTGAGATAATTATCTCATTTGTCATCAATTTGTCGTTCATCTATCAGTTAATTCAAACTTTTTTTTTGCCCGTTTTTCATATCCCGACCAGTTACCTTATATCTCGCAATCGTTCAGAGCGTCAATGAATCATTAACTACCTGTTTGGCTTATTTGCTAATCTACTTTGTACACCCTGTTGAACACCCTCTTCATGCATTTCATTAATAATTGACATTACTGTATCATTTTGTACAGAAGATACATTACTTTGTACATCATTTTCTTCGTTATCTTCCAGATACTGATTATACGGAATAATATTACTACCACTCATATATTCAGCATTAGAGTCAACAACGTAGTTGTGTTGTACATCGTTTTGCATCTCTGTGTACTTCATGATACTCATCATATGATCTTACAAAGGTATCATGATCTTGTACCTCAAATGGATATTCCGAGTATGTGATTGCCCGGTTCATCGTAATGTGGATTCTTCAGATGAATGATTTACCATGAACATGGTATGTACAGTAGGAGCCTCATCATACATCAGATTCGAATGGCATCTCATTGATCAGCTTCAAAGAATATGATCCACGTTGTGGGTCAAACTCATTCTGGGTGAATCATCCATATCTCATCAAGGTTGGTAACTGTTCTCCTGCAAGATACAAACGATGTTCTTAATCCAGTATGCACATTCTACTGGGCTTGCATTAGTAGATCTTGTCCTTGAAGTAGTCTGAATCCTGTGGTCGCTTTGGCCTTGGGACATTCTCGTGATTAGTGCCCTAGTCCGTTACAGTTTGTAGCACTTATTGGGTTTAGCGTGACCCAGGATTACTTATGCCTCCTCTGTTTCTGACCTCCTAAATTCACAGCTACAACCATTTCCTCTTGCATTGTTTCTTGAAATTGGTATTCTTGATTATTGCATTGTATATCTTCCCGGACATCATTGAACACAACTCTGCCGATTTGGACGTTGCTTTGTTTCTTGCTATTAGACGACCGTTCTAAGTTGATTGTATGTTTGAGGAAGTTTGTGATTTTTTTAGTAACGAATGAGTTGAGGAGGGCAGTGAGTTGGATAAACTTGTTAATAATTTTTTCAGTTGGAAGAACTTCCTGAGCCAGTTGAAAGTTGTCAGCAGGAGATGGTTCATTTGAGGATTGAGGAGACTTGGATGATTGTGTTGGATACTGCTGAACTGAGGCATTCGACACTAGTGCCAAAGGATCATTAGTTGGTTGAAGGAACCTTTCCATCATTGTTCTGTTCTCATTAGCATGTACCTCATGTTGCTTCAAATAGGCTAAAGCTGATCAAAGTTAGACTCCTTCAAACCTCTGTTAAGTTTGACTTCAGTTATGAATCTACTCCACTCAGGTAACATGTTGTTCACAAACTTAGAGTTAAGTTGCATTCTGGGCATGGTCATCTTGATGTTTCTCATGTCATTAATGAGCTTCATAAACCTAACATAGTATCCGTGAATGGTTTCTCCTTTGATTTGACGGAAGTGTTCAAATTCATCGTATAACTGAGATTCCCTGTCATCCTTTGTTAACTCAGAACCTTCCAGAATCATCTTCACATTGTCCCAAATGTCTTTGGCGTCAGTATAGTGGTTGATGAGTGAGTAGATGTCTTTTGGTATACCTTGAAGTAGGATATTTGTTGCACGAATGTCAGCTTTATACCTTTCCTTTTCTTCAGCTGAAAGGTCGTTAAGGACTCTAGCACGTACTGGACCTTGTTGAACTGCACCCTCAGTTCCTGCAGCAATAAATCTGAGGACCGTGCCATATGAAACGGACTTCATTTAATGGACTTCATTCTTTTCTCTCCATTTTAGCATTTCCAGGACAGTACAGAAGTATACGTTGTAGCCAGATTCAAAGTTGTTCTATCAAGCATTGGTGGGCGTGTATGAACCGGCATACTAGATATCTTCTGACATACTAGACATCTTGTTTTATTATGATATGATATGTTTGATCGATCAATGATTAGTGAGTATAGTTAAAAGTGGTGAGGTTAACGTATTTGTTTCGTGTTTAAGTGATATTAATTCCCAAGTTTGAATAACTTCCAAATTGCACAAATAGTCGCACAAATCGCCGCAGTGGTACCTAACGACGCGAAGGAATATGAGCAAACCGTCGTCAGTTGTAGTTATAGCATCCGCTGCTTATATCAACACGATGTTTGAATCAATTCGTAGTGTGTCAAACCGCCGTGTACAATTTTGAGGCACCCTGACGTAGAGTTTTTCTAACCGCCATAGACTTCTGTTTGTATTTTTTAATAAAATATTCAAACCGCTTCAACTGTATCATACTCGCTTGACCTATAATTTAGCAAACTCGCCGTGGAAAGCAACCCGCCGTGTCAGACAGTTGGTCACCTACTATATAAATTATTCCTTTTTAATCAACTCGCCACGAAGAATATCTGCCAACTCTCCACGAAGAACAACGAGTTTTATCACAAAAAAACACCTATAAATCACCCTTTTGAACGATTTCTCTTGATTTCTTTTGCACAACTCAGTACTACAAGGCTATAGTAACTAGTAAAAAAACAACCAACTTTAACATATCAAACATGAAAATCTGGAGAAATTATAGAAAAACGAGTTGCAAACCTTAAAAAGCACTCTTTTTGATCTAAATCAAGAAAGAAATCGCACATACACACGATCTAATCATCCCATTAGCTCTGATACCAATTGTGGTATATCATATATCATAACACGGGGTCGATTCTTGGAATTGGCTACTTTCTAGAGAGAGAAATACATGAGAGGTTTTCTAGAGAGAGAAACAAGTGTGTTTAAATGGAAAATGAATAAATGACTAGCTTCCTCTTCTAAAGTTGGAAGAGGAATATATATATAGTTCTTACAATATATCGGGTATTAGTACCCGGTTAATTACCGAAAGTCATACGGTAAACTATTAACTACGAGCTATTAATAAAAAAAAAAAAACAGTTAAATACACTAGGTGGACGACGTCTTTTTAAAATCCTAACTGACCTTAACTGTGGGACGTCATCACATTTATTAGTCTCAACTCTTGACCGTTGAACGACTCAAACAAATCTTTATAAGTCTGTTTCAAATGTGCATTTTTGATTTGTAATGATGCCATAAAATTCTCATTTTCTTTTTGCAATGTTTTCAAAGAATTATTTTCTCGAGACTTGTGCTGAAGTGCGACTTCAAAAAGCAATTTTATTAGCCTCAAAATTTTATGCAAATCTTCTTTCCATTCAACAATTCTTTTTGACAATTCCTGTATGACTTCCAAAGAACATTACAAACCGTATCAGCTGTTTTACTCTCATTTGAAACTTCTTTTGACTCTTTTGAAATTCTTTTAATTTTATCATGTAAATCCTTATTCCTTATTTCCACACAAGAGGTTATGACAAGATTCTTGACATCTTCAGCTAAGGATGCTTCCAAGAGTCGATCTTTTAAATACACATTTTGTTTGAGAGTTTCATCAAGATCATTTTCCACTAAAACAAAAACATCTTTCATTTCTTTTACATCTCTTTTAAATCGATTTTGAAGATTTGATAAGTGTAAAATACACATATCCGTTTATACCTAAAATAACCCAATTAAACCCAAAACAGACCAAAAATGGCAAAAATATGCTTGTATTTGTGTTTTGTGTGTGCAGGTACGGATAAATCAAATATCACAAGAAAACAGTCAAAAACAAGCAAGCACGGACACGAGAATCAGAAGAGTTCAAAAAGAAGCCAAAGATTCAAAGCCGAAGCCAGAAAAGTCAAGCCTCAGTCAAAGATAGTCAATAAAAGTCAACAAAGCCCAAATCCCTAGCCCATGTCCTTTTATAACAACTCCAAGGACCAAACTTGCACTTTTCGAAAGTCATTTATAACTCGAAAAGGGGAGAAAGATCACAAGGACCATTTGTGCTATTATTCCAAAGTCCAACAGTTTTAACTGTCACAATTTGGGCGCCAACCCTTTTTACTATTCACCCGTCTCCCCCGTTTCACCAAGCAGGTAAAACAAAGGGCAAATCAAAATTAAAGGGTGCTTAGGTCAATTCATGAGCTCACTAACACAAATGAAGGGACAAATCAGTCTTTATCAAGGGATTACTTAGCCTCTCCCAATCAAGGGCCACGTCAACAATGGTGAAAGCACAATGGAATGTGGGTTTTTGTGCTAAAACACTCACAAAAGAAGCACAAACGTCACATCAATGGAATGACACGCTGGCAATCTTCAGGTGTCCACAGCTTGATCAAACGGCCACAATTGATGCTTAAATGATTGAAGAAATGATTGGCCAGGATTAAAAGGGTTGGAAAGCAAGGCAAGAGGCTAGAAGGATCCAAGGCATCCTATAAATAGGCCTCTCCTCTCACACACAAAAAGAGGGAAGGAGGGGATATCTAGTTTTTTAGTAATTTAGTCTAGCTTAAATTTCGTATTTTTCTTAAATGTAATTTTCCTTAAAATGTTTTGTAATCTCCTTTCCAAGTAATGTAATCAGTAACTTTTATTAATGAAATTTAGTTTAAATCATTCATAAGCTCTCTTTTCTTATTATTCAAAAGCTGTCTAAATAAACCAAAATGTCTCAATAAGCTAATAAGCTCCTTTTTAAGCTCTTTCAGTCTATAAGCTGAAATAAGGCTATTTGAATTCAATATTAATCTTACTTAAACCTTAAATCAGTTTAACTTACATTTATCATGGATTTGGATATGAGCTTTTTGGAAGGGGATCTTAAATTGGAATAGATCCCAAGGACTTTACCCTAGCTTATCTAATAAGCTAGGGAGCTTGTAGCTGCCTTTATTGGTCCTCTTGTTTAGCTAGAGGAGTTTGTAAGTTTCTCTTTCATTTCTTTTAATTCTTGCTTTAATTATGATATCATTGCCTTTCTTATTTAGATCTGCTTATTTGCTATTCTCTTTGCTTATATTAGTTGCTTATTTGAGTTTATCTAGCTAAAATCATCTTAGTTGTTTATCTGTTTTCAATTCTCTTAGTTTAAATCATAGATTTTCATATTATTGTCTTAAAAACCTCTAAAAAACCAAAAATATAGTAAAGTAGCTTAAGTCTTAATTATTGCTTATTTAGTTGTTAAATCATGCTTATTAAAGTAGTTTTTATCTATTATTGTCTGGTATTAAGCACTTTGTTTACTAGATACTATTAATAATTTATACAAATGGCTAGTTAATATGTCAGTTAACGCAAGCCAATTCTATATTAGATATACCTCATTACTAATCATTCATACCACCCTCCAACCTCCCACCAACCTCCAACCTCACCAAACCACACAAAAATTCCAAACCCAAACCCCACCCCCCAACCCCCACCAACCCCACACCACCCCCCCACCCCCCCCCCCCCCCCCCCCCCTCCACCACACCCACTAACAAATAACATCCTAATTCAAACACTATTTCAATAGTGTTAGCTTTAATCATAACTGTGCTTAGTCGTTTAAGTGAGGTGGTTGTTTAGTAGTCTCTGTCATCGAAAAGTCAAATCAGTAGTTTTGTGATTTATTTTTTGGATAGTTTGGTTTGTAATAATTGATAAGGTCTTTGAGTAGAGATTGAGGTTTTTTCGTTTAAGATATTAATTGATTTTATGGCTTAATAAGCTCCGCCTCGTGCACAGGGGATTTTTCTCTTTGATTTTACTTGTGAAAATCTGGATCTAAGCCCTCATGGCCTTAGATTTGCTTGATCTTTTTTATTACAACTAATATGAGTGTGTCTTAGTGCAGGATTTCCCTTAGGAAACCTGCACTCTTGGTTTACATTTGTGCAAAGGGCACCAGTACTAACAAAAAGTTAGTACTGCTGATACTTTACACTACCAGTACTAACTAACAAGTTAGTACTGCTGTCACAAGTTAGTACTGCTACCTTCGGCTTAATTTTTAGTTGAGTAAAGGTAGGATTTAGGTTTTTAAAATTCAGATGAAGTAATCTAGATTAGCTTTATATGGTTTAGGTTTTAACTTTAGTTTTATACTTTATTTTTTAGCTATTCAGCTGTTAAAATAAGATACTGATACACTAGCTAGTACTAACAAAAGTTAGTACATGCTGGTTTAGCCCCAAAATTAAGACCATCAAAGTTAGGATTTAGATGCTTATCTTTTAGCATCTTATAGTTTAGTTTTTGGCTTAATAACAGATTAGGACTTATTTACATTTTTCTAGCTTATTTTTCATAGCTTTCTTTTGCTGTTAAAAAGTTAAAAGCCAAAAACAGTATTAGGAATTTTTATGGTTTTAATTTGTTAATTTAGCTTTATGGGCCTAGAATTATCTAGTTAATTGATAGATTTATAAGTAGTTAATAGGTCCTTTAAAGTTTGTTAGAGTATAGTTTAGCTTTTTAAGCTTTTAGTCATTTGGATTTTCAGCAGTACTTTCACTTGAAAGTACTGCTGAATATTTACACTAGCAGTACTAACTTCAGTTAGTACTGCTGAGTTCTCAGCTTAATTTAGATCAGTTATTTTAAGATTTAGCTTATAAAATTCAGTAGGATTTAAGTTTTAATATAGCTTAATACGGTTTAAGTCTTAATTTGCAATTTCTAGCTTATTTACTTAGTTTAATTTAGCTGTCAAAAGTCATAAAAACCTGAAAATTCCAAAAACAGTAGGAACTTAAGTAGAGTCTAAATTTGTTAAAATTAGCTTTTAAGTCTAGATTTTATAGCTCATTTAGATGGATAATAAGTAGATTAATAAGTCCTTAAAGTTCTAAAGTCTAGTTTAGCTTATTAAGTTTTTTAGCTTACTTGGATTTTGTGTTTCTTTGCTTATTTCCTGAGTTTGCTTATTTCTTGATAAATTTCAGTAGCATAAGAGTAGTTTAAGCTTTGATTTCTTTGCATTCTTAGATTAAGCACATCATAAGCTCTTTAGGACTTCTTTCCTTTTTCATTTTGATCTAGTTTTGAGTTTTTTATAGCTTATTTTCTAAAATCAAAGGTTAAGCCTTCCTTTCTGAGGTCAGTTTAGAAATAAGCTCTTTAAGAGCTTATTAGTGGATTTCAGCCCTAAGTGTCTTTATTAATCTTGTTCCCACTAGCTTCCTTTACAACTTTGCTTCTTTGAGTTTTTCATTTTAAGCTCTTTAAAATTTCGAATGCTTTATGGACTTAGTTTGTTGTCGGGATAGATTCTCAGGGTAGAAAGTGTAACTTTTCGATTTTAATTGTTTTTCAGTTAGTCCCTCCGTTAGTTTGTTAGTTTCCCTGTTAGTTTCTTAGGTATTTGCACCATTAGTCCTTAGTTAAGTTTTTAATTAAGTTTAATAGTTTTAATTAGTAATTAGGTTTAATTTTTAATTAGTTTAATTAAACTTTTATAAAAAGAGTAAAAATAGGGCTTTTACTTTTAATAATTTTCGGCACTTTTTCTTTGTTTAGTGAAATTTTAGTTTATATTTTTAGGGTTAAATTTTAGTCAATTTACTTTATAGTTGCATTTACCGTATTTGTTTAATTGTTCTTTTTAATTTTATTTTCATATACCTTTATAAATCAAACATCTTTGTTTCATTCAAATCAGGATCCGAACCTAAACGTGGTTTCAATTTCACTAGTCATTGGGGATAACGACCCGGGTGATCATACTTACCCGGTTAAACATACGTATATTATATATATTATATATTATTTTTGTAAGTCTTAACTTTTTACCTTGGTTAAAGGTGAATAGTTGGAATTTACCTAAGTAGTATTCTTATTATATATTTTATAGGTACGTAAAACTGCGAATCAGTAGGCTATTTGAAGTGACAAAAAAGAAATAAAATAAACAAAGTTGGTAATCGAACACCAACATATAATATCTTCTATTGAGATATTATCATTTCAATTTCCGGTGAACTTGCAATTGTTCCCAAATCGTAATCAAAGATTTAACACTTGCCATTTGTGTCTCTACCAAGTACGGCTCACCTTGAAAAGAAATTTTCGAGAGCTACCGTGAAGTAGTTGATTAATTGGTTTAAGTCTCTTTCGTGTAACCGTGAAAAATCATTGCTAAAAAAAAAACCAAAAAACAAAAAAAAAATTAGTATAAACTTTTGCTTTTTAATTTTTAGTTTTTCTTTTTATGCGCACTCGTTCGCAAACTCGTAGACGTCGACAACAACAAACTCTTCCGGTTGAACCAATTGTTGAACAAAACGTTGTTCCAATGGCCGACAATCGAACGATGGCCCAAATGTTACAAGCACCCATCGAGGGTTATGAAGATGCTATAGTTGTCCCACCGATCAATGCTAACAATTTCGAGCTTAAGCAACCTTTAATCAATCTTGTGCAAAGCAATAAGTTTACGGGTAGACAAGATCCCCACAATCACCTTCGATTTTTTAACAAGGTCACTTCAACGTTTAGACATCCCGAAGTTCCAAACACTTCGATAAAGCTTTTGCTTTTTCCTTTTTCTCTAGACGGTGAAGCCCGAGATTGGTTAGACAAGGAACCTCCTAGATCAATTCTCACATGGGACGACCTTGTTTCAAAATTCATAAACCAATTCTTCCCACCATAAAAAACAACTTACCTCCGAAACAAAATCACCAATTTTTTCCAAGAACCAAACGAAACCTTTAATGAAGCATGGGAACGTTTTAAAGGACTCCTTCGTCAATGTCCTCACCATGGCTTCTCGGAACTCCACCAACTCGATACTTTTTACAATTCTTTGAATTCAAACGATCAAGATGCCTTAGATTCCGCCGCGGGTGGCAATTTCTTAGACAAGATGCCTCAAGAAGGTTTAGCGATTATTGAAAGCAAGTCAAAAGTTCGTTACTCCAGAAGTCGTGCTAATGATTCAAGAGTGAGTACGGATGCTCCTCTTTCTAATTCTTCACCTTCTAATAATTCTTTCGATATGCAACAAATAGCCGCTTCTCTCGAGGATAAGATGACTATCAAGATGAACCAAATGTTGAATCAAATGAAATCTTTAGTTGTTACTACTCCTGCACCCGTCAAAGCAGTTGAGGAAGTATGTGTCACTTGTGGATCAAATCACCATTTTAACCTTTGTCCGTTAACTCGAGGTGGAAACGATTTTCCCGTTTTTCATGACAACATCCAACAATTTCAACAAACCGCAGCCGTTGGTAATTTTCTCCAAAGAAACCAACCTTCCAATTTGGCAAGTCAAATGAAACCACCGGGTTTCAATCAACCGAATGTCCAAACCAACCAAAACCGTTATCAAGGAACCAATTCTAATTTCAACCAAAACCGTGGAGGAAATTACAACCAAAACCGTCCAAACAACCAAACTCAAAATCAAGTTTATCAAGCTCCACCATACCAAACACCAACCAATCAACCACAAATCAATCAAGTTTTACCTCACCAACTTCCAACAAATAGTGTGTCTAAAACGGAATTTGAAAATTATTCTAAAGCAAATGATGCAAACATGAATAATTTGCAAATGAAGTTGGATAATTTTCAAAATGATTTTCAAAGAGTTTACAATGAGTCTCAAAAGAAGCAAGATGATTTTCAGAAAATGATGCTCGGTTTCATGCAAAACTATCACACAAACCAACCTTCAAGTTCAAGTTCTTTACCAAGCAATACCATTCCAAACCCAAGAAATGAAGCCAAGGCAATTACAACTCGTAGTGGTATCTCATACGATGGACCTCCAATTCCACCGCCGGTGGTGGAAAAGGAAAGTGAGGTGACAAAGGATACGGAGCTACCAAGCACCGAAGACATCCAACCTCCTCCATTGATCCATGAACAACCCAAAGACAAAGAACCAATCGAAGAACCTTCTTTCGTTGCCAACAAAGCCAAACCTAATTTGCCTTACCCATCAAGACTCAACAAACAAAAGATCCGTGAAAAGGATGATATCCTAGCTTCAAAGTTTATGGAAATCTTCCGTAATCTTCACTTTGAGCTAAGTTTCGCGGATGCTTCTATTCTATGATGCCAAATTTGCTCCCGATGTTCAAAAAAGATGGCTTAACACAAAGACAAGTTAATCCGAATTAACCAAAACTCCGTTGAATGAAAATTGAGTGCGTTTGTCCTAAAAAAAGCTTTCAGAAAAGCTAGGAGGACCCCGGTCGATTTCTCATTCCATGTGATTTTTCAGAGTTCGATAGTTACTTAGCCCTTGCCGATTTAGGTGCTAGTATCAATCTTATGCCTTTATCCATCTGGAAAAAGCTTCAACTCTCAGGCCTAACCGAAACAAAAATGGTTTTAGAATTAGCCGACCGTACAATTTCCAAACCAATAAACCGTGTAGCCGTAATGTTTTTGTCACAGTAGGAAAGTTTTACTTTCCCCCGCCGATTTCGTTGTTCTTAGATTTTAATTGTTGTTCTTGATTTTATAGCCGATCCTCGAGTACCGTTGATACTCGGGCGACCCTTTCTTAGGACGGCTCATGCTTTAATCGATGTTTACGAAGGAGAGATTACTCTTAGGAATGATGATCAATCGTTAACCCTTAAATGTGGTGATGCACCTTCCATTTCATACAACAATCTCGAATCATTGAAGAAAGTTGATCTCATTGATGCTACATGTGAAGAGTACTCACAAGAAGTACTTGGATTTTCCGATTCCGTTGCTTACAACAATCCTTCTCCGCACTTCGATCCGATTGTTTCTACTTCATCTCCAACACTTACTCCTTTTGATGAAAGCGATTTTCTACTCTTTGAAGAAGCCGATGCTTTCATAGCAATCGATGATGAACCAGTTTCACCAGTTTTCAATGCTACATATTACGATCCCGAGGGTGACATTCTCATTCTCGAGGCACTTCTCAACAATGATCCATTACCTAACCCAAACCAAGGAGATTACTCACCCGGAATTCAAAAAGATCTTAAAGTTGTTGAACCAAAAGAGTCTTCACTTGAACCAAAAGAAGAAATTCCCGAAGTCGAGCTTAAAGAGTTACCTCCGCATCTCGAGTATGCATTCTTAGAGGAAAATAACAAACTTCCAGTCATAATTTCAAAAGATTTGAGCCAAGATGAAAAGACCTCACTCATTAACGTTCTCAAAAACCGAAAACAAGCAATCGCTTGGAAACTTTCTGATATCCGAGGCATAGATCCCGAATTTTTCTCTCACAAAATCCTTTTAGAAGATGATTACGAACCTTCAGTCCAACACCAAAGGAGGGTTAACCCTAAAATCCACGACGTCATCAAGAAAGAAGTAGAAAAACTTCTTGACGCGGGATTGATTTATCCAATCTCGGATAGTCCATGGGTTAGTCCGGTCCATTGTGTTCCTAAAAAAGGTGGTATGACCGTTGTCACAAACGAAGAAAATGAGCTGGTGTAAAACCTAAAAATCTCAACAAGTGTAAAATTACTAAAATACCCCTAATGCAAGAAAAATTCATAAAAGCTTATAT